>JAQIWZ010001781.1:0-10723 GCA_034697245.1 Malaconothrus monodactylus
AATTCATTTTGAAAATCAGTTATTAGGGTAAAGAAGAAGAGGGTTTCGAGATTTTGGATTTAGAAGTTTTGAATTTAGGAGTTTTAAAATTAGAAGTTTTGTGGTTAGAAGTTTTGAATTTAGGGGAAAATAAGTGCAGCCGATTTAATAGACAATTTTTGGAATTTTGAAAAAAATCATGGGGGGCTACACTCAACCTGCACCCTCCCCTTGGGAACCCTGATCGTAACAGTTTTCTTGTTTTGCAATTCTCTCTTAAAACAAAGGTTAAAGAATCCTTCAAGAAATCTTTAGATTAATTGAGTGGCAAAGCATATGATTCTAATACTCGTTAACTCGAACAATTGGAGCACTGCCTTAATTTAGCCCCGTTTTTGCATTATTTGATCTGTTTCTCAAAGAAAATAAAGTCATCAAACACTTCAGACACTTTTAAAAATCTGTGTGACATTAAATTGAAATCGTTAATATATTAATGAAAATTCTTGTGCTTTTCCTTATCCATTCATAATCACTGAAACAGAAATTCTATTAATTTTAGTTAAAGTTTAATGCTTTTTATTCTCTTATGATTTGACTACTTCTTTGCAGTCTAAACATTAAGAGTCTTGAAAGACTTGCACTATATAATAATGTTTTTTCTTTTCTTGAGTTATGAAAAGTAGAAACCAATACATTTCAAATATTTAATGCTTAACTTATAAGTACTTTACGCTAAAAACTTTTTTCGCTTATTAGCACAAATTATAAGATTTTCTCGTCTTTTGTGAAATCTATCGAATTAATATACATTTTAGAAATTTGAATTTCATTTATTAGTTAATAGCAGTTAATTTAAATAAAAAGATAAGATTTTTTTATCTTACTTTTTTCCAACATTTTTTTACTATCAATTCGACCATAAAATGTATTAGTATTTTATAATTTTCCTGTTTTTCTCTAAAATCATAATGAGAATCATTGAGAACTACTTGAATTTTGTTTCTATAGTTTGAAAGCACTCAAACTTATTCATGTATAATTAATTTTGAATTTTGGATCACTCATAAAAACTTTGAAAAATATCCTTTAATTTTTGTTAAAATCCGATTCTGTTAACATACCTTTACTGTTTAAATCATATTTAGAAATTCTGCGTTTTGTCAATTTAAAAGTTATTTTCAAATGAAAGAATTTATAAAATCATTCCCTCAACACGAATTCACTCATTTCAAAGAAATAACTAAATAAAGCTATAAAGTTTATTATTTAAAAATAAAATTTTACTACAAACTTAAGCTAAATAATCATTTGTATTGTACGCCAGAGTATTCAAAATGTCAAAAAAAGTTCTTTTGAAACTTTTATTCAATTCAGTCAAACAATTTTTAATTTTAAAAAATTGAATTGAATGAGTGACTGCTGAAAAGATAAACCAATAATTGAATCTTGTTTTTGAAACGAAGTCTTTGAGCCTATTTACAAATCTATTGTGAATCAAACCGAAACCAATTTATTTAAAACTACACAATTATTATTTAGCTTAGAATTTGTCACGTCCAACATGTGTGTAAGTTTTTGGCACCTGATTATTCTGGCAAAGAATAGGATTATTCAGACCTACAAACTTATAAAGATATGTTTCTATAGTAACAGCATCGTGATAAGCAACAAGAATAATAAATATACTCTACGACTTAAGTAAAATGTCTAAACCTTTATAAGTATTTCCTTTGAAATACTACATTATGAGAGAGAAACACATCAAACGGAATAAATGTTTCGTAATATTGAGTGTTGAAGAAGTCAACTTATCGTCATTTTATTACTATGTTTTTTAAGAGCATCTAAATTGTTATTCAATATCCTTTAGTACGGAAAATATTGACTTAAGACCACTCGCTTGTGATTCGAAGAAGAAAATTTTGAATTTCCCTCTAACTAAATATAAATAGTTACAACTTATATTAAAATTTTGATTAAAGTTTCCATCAAAATGAAATTCTAGTAAAATAAGTCATACTTCGATCAAATGTTAAACTTTTCTTAATCAACAATCAAATCAAACATATTGATAACAAGAGTTTAATTAGAAGTTCGTCAAGTTTTATTAGAATTATACTACTTTAATTCAAAGAAATGAAGGATTATTTTTTCCGTAGTTTTCTTTCAAAGTACTAATAACTTCATTCACAGGCTTTCAAATAAAATCTTCACTTCACAAGCTTTGCTTTTACTCAATTTTTTAATTAAGTCTTAATTAATTAAGATTATAATTCTTGTTCAAAATAAAAATTTGTTAAATTATTTATCAAGTGTTCAAAAACAGAACTCAATATAAGGTTTGAGTCCCAAACTTATTATTTGGATTTGTTTCAATACAAAAAGTATTGTAATTACGATAGTTGCATAGCTCCCACCTTCTCGTCACTGCGAAGCGCAGGACTGAATCTGAAGCTTTAGATGATACGGGAGAGTGTTGATAAAGAAAGAGATGTTGAATTCACAGTAACTATTCTCTATTTGAGTGCATGTGTTGGCTTCAGTTCAGTGCTTGACATGTGGTCTAATAGAGCATCTTTTGCTTTTGTGGATAAATAACTTTCGTTAAGAATAGTTTGACTCGTTTTGTTCATGTATTTTCTCGGATTCACGATTTAACTGATCATTTGGAAAAAATTTCATATTGGGAGGTAAGAATCATTTTAAAACTTTCAACATTTTATACTCACTTGTTATTGAGTACATTCTGATCTATAAATTCAAAATGTTATGCAAATTTTAACATTTGAAGCTTTACAATCAAATTTTCTTCAGCTGTGATATAATATTAGAACTCGATTTTAATTAAAAATCAAACTAAATTCAGTCATGAATCATGAGTTAATACTTTATAAACATTAAATATAAGTATTGTTTACTACTTTTCTACTAAAATTATTATGAAATAATCTGTTTCACATTGTATTTTTGTTAATTTGATATTAATTAAAATAATTGAAAGTAATAGATAACTTTCACAGGCGTTAAAAAATACTCAATTTACACATTTTGAGCGTTTAGGATTTTATATTAACAGGAATTGTTTATTTAGAGCACTAAAAACAGTAAAATGTGTACTTTATGTGCTAATGCGATAAATTAATAGAGGATTACACTCGACAGTATCCAATATAAGATCGATGTTCTGCACAGTATATTTACATTGAAATACAATAGTTTACGGCAATATGTGTTCATAAGCAATATGTGCTTATAAGCAATTCATTGATGAAAGTATGAAAATAGAGAAATAGAGACTTCAAATAGAGAAATTAGAGATGGAATGAGTCAGATTTAACTAACGTCATGAGTTATTTGTGAATTACAACAATAGTGAGCATCGCAGTGGGACATAACTCACTTACCACTTACAGTAATGGATTCAGTTGTCATATACTTATCAAAGTAAATGAGTTTAGTTATGCTCTAATCACGAAATATAATTTCATTCAATTTCTAATATATTTTGAATTTATTCACTGTTAAGTTCATTGAAATAAAAAATAAAATATAATATGAACTCATAAATCTTTTTATAAAAAATGAGCTCAATTACAGTCTATGAGCTCAAAAAAGCAACATTAATGTAAGTTATATGATATAAACTCATAATTAACGAACGAATTATAAATCGGATTAAAAATGAAATTTAGAATATAGGCAAAGACTTTGCCGCAAAGTTAAAGTTATTGTTTAGCTTAAGAGAAACTTTTAGATAATAAAAGAAGAATTAGCTATTTTCAAGTTTACTGAATTGTAAATCTTTGATGAGTCCAATAAAACCAATGATAAGAACTCTACAGATTTAAGTGTAAAACAGAAGCGTTTATTTATTTTTTTCCGTTTATTTTCGACCATCAAATACTAGGATTTATTAATTTTATTGAAAGCAAAAGAGCAAAAAAGTTTATTTAGCAGAAGAAGTTTAGGACAAAGCCCAGTCAATAACAATAACTTAAAGAAATACTTGAACTCTCTTTTCTTCCATTAAAAAAATGTTTGACAAAAGATTGAACTAATAAAAGATTTCAAACTTGTCATTGAAAATAATATTAAAAATACTGTTATTGACAGCAGCTTTAATACAAGTTCGCTAAAACCTCACTATTTGATCAATTTTTTAAAAAACTAGTCACATCTTGTTAATAGCCTCAAGCACTTGAGGACAACTTATAACAACACGACAAATATCTAGTTCACAAACATCGGGTAAAGAAATAGAATATATTCGTTATTATCTCATTTGTTTTCATATCTAGTGCTTAAGTTTATTTTAACTTTGATATTGTGTATCTAACAAACGAGTTCTTTTATTTATTTAATTATTCAAATTTTTGATTATATCATATTCAAGATAAGAAAAATACACTAACACTAAATTTAAATTCTGTTCTTCACTTGATTATAGCCCAAATAATTTTATTGATTAATCAATTTTATTATTAAATGTTTAATTTTTTAAAAATCTTATCATTTGTTTGGATGTTTTCGCGAGTGGAATACTAGAATTTTTTCTATACAAATAAAACGAACTCTTTGGCGAAACCAACAGTAATCTCAATCGAGTTTGGCTAATGTCTGCTAATTTTTCTTAAAGCCTTTGATTCTTAATTTAATGAGAGGTAGAAGCTTTACTCAGATGAATATAGTTCTTGTCTACCTCGAAGGCTATTTGCTTGAGTTAATACTTAATTCAATATTCATTAAGGAAAAAAACCTGAGATATCAGGAACTAATCTGAGCAAAGACTTCAACTGATTTAACTGCATTAGATATCATGAATTTGAACTTTTCAAACATTCAGTCATTTTTTCATCCAAATCATCAATAATTTTATAGCTAATCAATAATGAAGCGCAATAGTAATTCTCGTTAACTTAAATTTCAAAAGACATCCCTAAGGGTTATTCACTTTTATTTTGAACAATCCTTTAGTTTTATAACGACTAGAAAATGAATATTTAGGAATTCTATTGTTTCGTCTTCTTTTTATTCAGTTAACCGTTTGATATATAATACAAGTTAAGGGTTAACGTTCTGGATCGATAAAAAAGTTTGATCTATAACTTGCATCTTGCCTGAGACGCGGTAGACTTGGTTCTAACTTGAAGGCAGTTTGATTTTGTCGCAATTATATGACTTGACTCATCAATAAGTCAACAATCCTTATTCATAAATGCGAGCATCACTTTGCAGAGGATTTTTTCAGTTCAAAGCATTAGAAGATAAGTTATTTCTTTATCCAACAATTTCTTGAGCAATAGTCACTTGCACTCAACGATACACTTTTCATGCTTCTCTAAATAATGGCTTGCATTGAAATGACTACTTTTTCCATGAGATACATTCACTTTCATTTTCTGAAAGGAAATAATTACTTCAACTTCTGACCCACACAAATACTTTAAAAATACTGAATAACTATTGGTGTGATGTCGGAAATAGAGTTAACCCATAAATAGACAAAGGGGTATAGATGTGATATATCACCAAAACTTTTTTGGACTACGTCAAAAACATTCAGACAATTTTCTAAGACTCCTCTATAGGTCAAAATTTTTAAATATTGATATTTAAATAAGGTTTTGCTGCAGTAAAGTTTATAATAAGGTACCCAAATTACTTTATTTTGGGCAAAGAGTATTCTTTTTAAGAAAAATGTGTCTTTTATAACAAAAAATGATGAAAAGTCCTAAAAAATTATGATCTTTTTTGGTAAACGGTTAAAAATTTGGGAAAATTTCAAAAATTAGAGAAAGCCCCTTCAGATATTTTGGCTACCACTCAGGGGTGTTTACCCCTAGCGCACTATGCCTTTTCCACCCAATAGGAAAGTGATAATGTAATAATTTTTCTGATGACTTTTTTTGAATAAAAAGACTAATTCACTTTTCATGTTCATCACTTTAGTTATATTCCAAAATTAGATTGAAATTTTAAAAGCATTCAATTATTAAAGAATCTCAAAATGAATTATAATTCTATTATTTAATTACTAAGGAAGTAGGAATGGATTATTTCATAACAATACATTTCTAGTAAATAAATGACTACTTTCTTTAGAAATGTTTAATCATAATTTTAAAATCACAGCACTATTACCTCCTCTTGTCATGTGGTTCAATTGTTATTGAAAACAAAAAATTATGCGTACGTTAATGTTATGCTCCAAACGCAGAGCAAATACTGTATTGAGTTGTTCACTACTTAAGGAAAATTATTATTTACTTTCGTAAATGATTTGAATGTTATGCATTCTATCAAATATAATAGTTATGAAGATCATTATATAACTTATGTGGCATTTTCTGGAGTTAAACATTCTAGAAATGAGAATAAAACTCATCTATTATAAGATATATTAAAATACGTTAAGTCTCTGGTTAAAATTTAGTCTCAAATATGTCTCCAACAGTTTTTCCTTATGTAAGTAAAATCACATTTCCTGCGATCACTCATTTTCTTTAAACCTAACTATACCGAAAACATATATTTTGTTTTACAAAATTCAATTTTAAAGAGAGAACTTTTTTTTATTCAGATTCAGAGAATTTTTGTAGGAATAAAAGCAATACTTTTTCCTTTATTTAATATGCTTTACTATTTATTAGATGCAGAATTCGCTTCATTCAACTTAAATATTAAAGCATATGTTTGTGTTGAGAATAAAGAAAATAGAATAAGATGATTGTTAGTATCGCTACAAAGGTTGTTGAGGGCATGCCATTAGGGAAACATAAAAGTTTGTCCCTATTTATAAAGCACTACATTTATTGCAGTTATATATACATTAAGTTTATATAGAATATAAAGAATATGATTTACACATATCTTTTATCATCAAAAATATTTTCCTTAAAAATAGGTATTAACTCAGCTTTGATTTGAAGTTTAAGGACTTTACGGAAATAACATGTTAGATATACAGCTACTGTATGTGATACTGCATTTTAAGTACATTTAAACCATAAAAAATTCTTGAAAACCTTCCGATTATATATAAATTTATAGCATAAATATATAGATGTTTTTTCGCAAATTCTCAAACATTTTGAATAAAAATGCTATTTATCTTTGATCTATTATTTGAGTTTAGTTTCAAAAGCATATTTATATTGAAGGAATTCTATGCTTTCTTTTCACCAGTATTTGAATTAGAAATGATTTTGTAAAACTTTATAAAGTATTATGAATTACTATATTTAAAGTCCAATAATATAAAGTAAATTTAATTCCAAAAGAGTTTGTTTTGCAATCAGTTTCGAAAAGAATGTATTCATTGTATTAATTCATTTGGGGTTAATATCTATCTAATTATTATTCGAATGGGTAACGCTTGTATAGTATGTTATTCCAAAACATTAATTCAATTATTAAAAATGATCAAAAACTATCCTCAATCCCAAATCATATCAATTTAATAGTATTTGGGAAGAAACATAAGCGCATAACTCCCATCTCGAATGTTTATCTTCTCATTATAGGACATCATTAAAAATACTATGAATACTATGTTTTCATTATTTCTGGTCTCATTAACTTTATGCAAGTATTGATTTCGAGAAAAAACTAAGATTTCATAGAAGTGAACTCACTTTAATTGAAAGATTTGTTGATCATTAAACATCTAATAATAAGTTGATCCAATATTTTGAGCTTTTGGGAATCGAATAATTTTAATTGGATAAAAAATTGATATTTTGTTAAACCAATCCATTAATTTTCTACATATATCCCTTTAAAACATAAATTATTCTTTCATTTTTATTCTTAAACAGTAAACGATTTGGATCATAATATTTTGTGGCTGTATTTGACATTCGCTCTATTGTTACTTTAAAAAGTAGTATTTTATTAATTATGCTATTATTTCATAATATATTTATAAAATATAATAGCATTACAGATATAGTATTGTATAGCCTCTAATGGAGCAGCAAAAGTGTTCCCAATTACTTGTACCTCAGGTATAGAGATATGAGAAAGTACGAGATATATGGATTTAGGGACCGAAAACAACGTATTATTCATATGTAGGGAAATGCTATTCCAGTGAAATCCTATTTTTAAGAAATTAATGTAGTTCAGAAGTTTCCCTTAACTAAAAGTGGTTCGCACCACAAAAATAATTGGGAACCACTGCATTTGGCACTGTATTGGCATCAATTCAAACTAGTCTTCAGAAGATTACATTTTAGAAAAATAAATTAAAGCGAAAGTTTCTCACATGCAAACCATTTGAATAGAGTATACGGACAAGAATTTGCAGAATAGCGAAAAATAATTTTATCAGATTATCTTTAAAAGAACTTCACTTCAAATAAAAAGGAAAAGATTGATCTGAAAATTTTGATTTGATTTTTGTAAAGACACAAATTTGATTCAAACTAGAGAGCCATAAAAAAATCAATAAAAATGCTTAAACGCCAACTCAAACGCCAACTTGTTTTATGAAATATATTAAAATACTTAATTTAAAGTTTAGATTTAAAAAATCTTCTTAAAGACTATTCGGTTGCTTCGGAAATTAAATCATTAAGAAGTAGATTAGTTGAGATTAAGTTTATTGAGTTATTAAAAAAATGTTGATTGAATAACGTAGTATTAAAATTGTGAAATATTGTATATCAATAGAATAAATGAGAAGAACATCAACCCTATAAAACATAAATGACAAAGTTTTCAATAGATTAATTGAAATGTCAGAATAAAGCAAAAATGACAATATTTTCATTATCAAACTGACAGATACATTAATTCTGATGCCTGTTTGCCATTATATAAATCAATAACCTTTAGAAGTTGTTGCTCCCGGAAAACTCCCTCTTCTGTCGCAGCTTTTCCTCTCATCTTCTCAATGATTCGGACAATTCTCATTCTAAATACCCAACAACTGCTAATTCATTATTTTTTATCAATTAATTCACTTCATATGACCTTAAATTTATTTAATAGATATATCTCTTTGAGTTTATAATGAAATTGTTTGATAGCAATAACTGAAAAATAATTAATTTTTCTTTTCAAACATTATTCCCTGAATAAGCCTTTAATAAATATAATTTATTTTTCTAATTTATTCAAACTTATGTGAATGTAAAATAATGTACATTAAGGCATTCAAGTATAAGTATTTTGGATGCTCTCAAATCTGTTTTATCGATTAGTTGAATAGATATTTTGCTACAACATTATCATATTTACTATTTTATGTTTTCTTTTCATCGTATGTGAGAGCATAACGTTTTAAGATTTTACAAACTTTCTCAAGTAAGAGATGATTAATGGTTATTTAAAGTGATTAGAATTCTTCACTTAACAAGTGCTTAATTGTCAACAATAAGTAATAATTTAAACTTTTTTCGAAAGTTGCTAAGAATTGGTTAAAAAATATGTTTTAAAAGTGTCTGCCTTTAAATTGAATTTATAAGTTTTGTGAAAATATATCAAAATATTTGTTGAAATAAAATTCGTAAGAATGTAAAAATGAGTTTTCAAGAATATTTTGTACAGTCGATTAAGAAAGAGCGTACACATCAACTTAATAGTAAGTTTGGTAAGACTTATGAAATTTTTTTCAAAGTCTTATCACTATTTGATATTAAAACAAAATCGCAGTTCATTTGTATAACCTATAATTTGTTTAATAAGTCATTTCATTAGTTTTATCGAAAGACATGTTATCATTGTAAAGGCATGTCTGAAGATTTATTAAAAAATTTTATAATATATTGATTAAAATAAATTAAACATCAAATCGTCACAAATTTCTTAATAAATAGAAGACATGTCTCTCAATAAAGCCAATGAAATGACTTATTATAGAAGTTATAAGTCATACAAATGAACTGCGGTTTTGTTTTAATATCAAATAGTGATAAGATTTTGAAAAAGATTTTATAAGTCTTATCAAACTTACTGCTAGGTTCATATGTAAGCTCTTTCTTATCCAACTGTACAGTCTTTCATCAAATCCTTCACTAAAGCCCTAAAAATACAATTTTGCTCCAAAAACGTAAAAACAAAAAGATAAACAAAACGAAATTTTTGTGTTGATTAAAACTTAATTCTACGGTCTTTTATCTATTTTTGATTTAATTGAATCTCATTCAGAGTAAATATAAACTAAATCATAAGAAAGCATTTATATAAAAGACCTTAATCGACATTTTAAAGATTTGAGACTATTATGATCTTCAATGCAATTGAATGAAATTCTTAGATATATAATAAAAAATTTAGTAAATCATAAAATAAATAAATAAATAAAATAAAAATTTGATTTGAAAGAAACATTTGTTTAATATTTAATATGAATATTTGATAGCTTAGAACTAAGACTTAAGGGACTAAAATTGATGTCTTAGTTTAAATGAAATGTAAATGAAAAATACTATTGTTTAATATACTGTTGTTTAATATACTGTTGTTTTATTTTGTTCATTAGTTTATTTAAAATTAAGGATTACTCTAATGAATACTATTTTGACACAGCTTATACACCGCATTCTAAATTTACTTTTGTTTTGTCAAATAATTTAATTAATGAAAGTTTGTTAAGAAGTAAAGTCTACTCTTCTATTAAGGCATAAAATAGCTCATAATCCTTTTGCAAACTTTAAAAGACTTAGCGAGAAACAAATGTAGAGTAGATTATAATATCAAATATGATATATTTTACGCTATTATACTTCTCTCTCTC
>JAQIWZ010001782.1:0-10721 GCA_034697245.1 Malaconothrus monodactylus
ATGGCAGCGCTTTTAAAGACTTAACATTTTAGACACAAAGTCGAAATAAATATAAATATTATGTAATGTTTGTCAACACTTTCAACAAAATAACTCTTAGATTGAGTTGATATCTATTTATAAGTATAACAAATAATAATAACAAACTTCAAATAATTACATAATATTTTTTATTATATAATATTCAGATGTTATTCAATTTAGAAGTCATAAGACTTTCATTAAAAGTATTTCCAATAAAGTCTTGTTTAATATCAAGAATTGCATAAGTTTTTAACCTTCAAAATGTTGTGAAAAATATTTTTCTTTAGTTAAATCTAAACTCTGGGTCTAATAATAAAATAGATGGTAAACATATTTCAAATTATAACTCAATTCCTGCACATAATTGAATGAGGGTTTGCCTAACCTTGAGTTAAGTGAAAACCTTGAATTTTTTTTTATCATCAAATAGTTTGTTTCTGACAACAGATCTCATGATTCCGTTATGTTTTGTTTCTATCGTTTGTGTCACAAACGAAGTTGTTATTGACTGGCATTTAGATAATAAAACATAAACTAAATGTCGTTCATATGTTTCATATAATGAGCTTTAATTCCGTATTCGCTCTAACACTGGTTAGAGGTGACGTAAAAACTGGTGGTCTGTTCGCTGTTCAGACTTTTTCGTTCAGTGATTGGCTGCGAATATCACTTCATATTAGTCATTTACATAATGAATTAATTAACTATTTCTTTACCACTCAATGCATGTTTGAATTCAGAATTAAGTTTTCTGTCGTTTAGTTACATATTTTCATTTTTGACCAAAAGTTTTATCAAAGCTATCTATTGATTAAAGTTTATCAATAATTTGTTGCTTTTATATAATGTAAGTTCTGCTATAAATTGAGATCAGTTTTAGGCAAAAACTAGATTCTTATAATAACTGTTAGTATTTTTTGATGTCTTAATGCTAGAAGTGCTTAATATTTTTATATTTAAACTGATATGAATGTGCTTTAACAATAATCAATATATGTATTGAAGTCAATGTTTTCTTGGGCTTATTACAGGTAATGCTTTTGAGTTATATGTCAATAATTGATGCTCAGCTTAAACAATCATTTTTCACTATTTATTTTATCTTTAAATTATTTTTTAATCATTTGTTACAATTTTGCTTCGCTTTCATTTTGATTTAGTTTAATTAAAATTGTTTGATTTTTTAGCTCCTAAAAAGTTAAAAACTTTTTCTTTTCTTTTTTTGATGTACCGGTAATTTGTTTTTTAAGTTGAAATTGTTTTGTTTAAATTTTTTTAAATAATTGAATTATACAGCAGTTTGTTTTTTGTTTGATTCATTAATTTTGAATTCATTGAATATTATCGGTTGTTATCTATTTCATGATCAAATATAATAACATTAACTCTAATTTCAAATTCAATCATAAAATATCGTTTTACTTTTACACTACTTTTTTAAATATTATTAATAAAAGCTGTTTTCATTCAAGCACATGCTGTATTGAAAATGAAATTCAACTCCAGTCTTAAAACTTAGAAAATCTTAAATTTTTGAACATAATTTTTATTTTTCTCTATTTTCATCTAATTAGAAAACTTTCAAAATAGTCTATAAATTGATGCTCAAAAAGAGCATCAATTATATGCCGTTCAACAAACTTTTATAAAAGTCTAAAAATTAAGGTCAGTTTTCCGGTATTTCCTTATTATTTCTAATTTGAGATTTGAAAAAATCTAAGATTTCTATCATCTTTAGATTCGTTTTGAGCTAATTTATTTCTTGTATAACATGTTATTTTCACTTTTAAATTTAATTTCTTCTTCAAAATTATTTATTCGCTAAGTTTGATTAATTTTGAAATAGTTTTGATTTATATTTTCCTATATTTTATTTTATTTCAAATCTTCAAACCTTTGAGAAATTCTTGTAAATGTTTTTTTTGTTGTTTTTAAATTAAGATTGCATTAAATGTTGGCTTATGTCCTAATTTATTAAATAAACTTTTGTTCAGTTACTTAGATATAAAGCCTTTTCTACTTTTATATTATGATTGCATAAAAGCATAAGTGCTAAACATCACTAACAAAAAAAATTCATTATTGAAACGCTATTTCGTTCCATTAAGTCGTCCTTATTTTCAAAGAACATCCTTTTGGTTCAAATGAGTGTTATTTCAATTATGTTCATTTAAATTTATTGATAAAAAAAAGAGTTGATTAGTGACCCATAACTCTTGATTTTCATTACCTTTAAGCACAGAAAATTACACAATAATTAAAAATAATAAATAAGAGATAGTAATCAATTTTCGTAATAATATTAATGAAAACTGATGTTTCGAAATTTAAAATAGATATTTAGATCAAGACTAGTTAGCATCATTTTGATTAATAATTCAGCTGTTTTTTTTGAACAAACATTGCGTTTATCCATTAGTGAAAATATGAAAATAAATATCCTTAATTCAATTTGACATATACGTTGAAATCCTTGAGTCTAACAATATAATATAATATAATATAATATAAGATTGATTAGTTTTGTAGTTTGTTCTTATTGGATCATAATTATTATTAGTTGTCGAGAAGGCTTGCGTCACTTTCAAGACTCACTTCAATCAAGTTTTTTTTACTTTTCATTTAGTTCTTTCTGATTGTATTTGAATTATTAGACTGTAAAATCTCTTTTTTTAATTATTTTTTTATTTCATGGAATTCTAAAGTTAAAAGAAAACTTGTTAAAAGTAAGTATCGATTAATTTTTTTTTACCATTTTTTTTGAGCCACAAAGGAATCAGAAAAGTTAAATTATTTATAGTTAGATTTCTAAAACATAATTGAATAATAGTTTATGCATTTCGCACATAAAGGTTAAAAATATTCATTAATTGTGTTCTAAATATAGTTATTTTGCTTTATTCATTATTAAGAACAGCTGAAATAATGTTATTATGTTATAGTTGACTCCTTCCGAAAATAATAGAGTATAAAATTGAAAAACTATCCCTATTGTCGTGTGCGATATAGAGGTAAATTTAATGTTTGTGAGTCTCTTTGTCTAAAAACTTTTTTGGACTTTGAATTCATATATAGGTTATTATAATTTTTATTTTAATGAAACGCATTGCAAACGTTTGTACTGCAAAATTAGCTAAATTAGGGTTTGTGAGATTGTACTCTTTCGACTAAATAAAAATATATTTATGAATCATAAACTTATTATAAGAAAATGAATAACACAATTTGTTTACTTCAAATGGTTTATCAATACATTTGACACTTTTTCCATTGAGAGTTATATTTATTTCGTTTGAAAACTTTTTTCAACATTAGATAAATTTGAAATTACTTTGAAAAGTAGATCAAAACAATAATTTTTAAATAAAAGTTGTTTATATTATAAAAGGAAAGTTTATATCTCACGATTCTTAAGGTCTATAAACTAGAAATATGATAAAATAAACTAGTTTTTCAAATCATCTTTTTTTGCATTGAATAATATCATTAAATAATTGTGATATTATTATCACGACTTGAAAAAGTGAAAATAATTCTATCACCTGATTGTACTCATGAGCTTATATTCCATATGTTTGTGATGTCAAAACTATTGTAATAAATGTTATTCATCTCATGATTATTAGTATTGAACGTGACGTTAAAGTCTTGTGTGAAATATGCACTAACAATAAATGTGTCTTTTGTTGTAATAAAATAAAACAATTTGAAGTAAATTTTCTTTTTTCAGATCAATGTATTTCTATTTCACGCATCGATAAAAGTTTTAAATGTTTCTAAGCAGAAACACATTCATAATTATAAAGGCGTCTACTTTTTGATTGGCAGTCGCTATAATGAAATATTTGAATGTCATAATCATGACTGATTATAAATAATTTTAGAACTTTAACCAATTATTGATTATATTTTTACATTTATTGTTGATATTACTCTACTCACAAGAATCTATAGAATCAGTAATAGCGAAATAGAAAATGTATAGCTGTAAACAAGTATGTAAACGAGTTATTCTGAACCGCAGCTGCGTTTTAACTGCGAAACACTATTATTGCATAGCTAATACGCAATGTATAATATCGTTTCATTCGTTGACAATTTTCAAGTAATGTTCAGTAATCATACACTTTGTGTTGTGAGCTCTAACTCTGAATCAAATTTTGATCCAAAAAATGACAGTTCATTAAAGTTATTGTTAATTTTCATGTGATTTGACTGTATTTTATGATTGGAATTTAAACCTTATATAATCTGATATATAAAAGTACTTAAATTCTTACATAATCTTTATATAAACTTTATAGTTTGATTCGTGACTTTCACCAGCCGTTGGTATCGTATCTGTCAATTGCACCCAAAATGAATTATATCGGAAAGTTTATATCAAATTTTAGAGAATTCTATAACGAAATCAATTCTGCCACTCTTACGGGTGCTATTGATGTTATTGTTATTGAACAAGAAGATGGAACTTATCTTTGCTCACCGTTTCATGTCAGATTTGGTAAAATTGGTGTTCTTAGAAGTAAAGAAAAAATTGTAAGTTTTTCTTATTTGAAGGTCGCTACTATTGATTAGACTTTAATTTTCTTTCTCAATAATAACTCTTTCTTTCTTTCTCTTTAATACTTAAATTGTTTTTTTGACTTTTGCCTCCATTTCAAGGTTGACATTGAGATAAATGGAGAAGCGGTTGATATACACATGAAATTAGGTGATACCGGAGAAGCCTTTTTCATTGAAGAGATTGAAGACGATGAATGTCCTGTTCCTAATCATTTGGCTACTTCTCCATTACCTGATGAATCAAATCCTCAATATATTAGTGAACAACTCGCTAAATTAAAACTTGAAGATAATAACAATATTAGTTCTACTGAAACAATTACTAATAACATCAATACTAAACCCATTATTATAGAAACAAATAATGAACAAAAGAGTGAAACAATTTGTGATAAGAACGAAAGCTCTGCATTTAGTGATGAAACTAGTCTTTCATCAGCCCCTAAATCCTCTTCAGTTCCGACAGATTTTTTAGTGCCAAATGATGCTTCCTCAGAACGCGTCCATTTTTCGTTAACGCCTCCCATTAATGATAATGTTGAATGTATTCCAAATAATCATTTCAGACCAATCAATGCAAATAAACAACTTGAATCAACCACTGCGACTCAAACTGATGAAAATAGTAAAGAATTTAGTAAAGAATTTTATGGAATTCCGATCTCAACTCCTAACTCACAACAAAAGAGAATTAGAAGAAAAAAGAAAAGCTCTGTTATTAGAAAACAATCACAACAAAAATTGAAAGTTAAGGAAAATGCTGAGCAAACCCTTGAAAATAATCAAGTTGTTAAAGACGAAGAAATTTTTCAAATGGATGACGATTTAGAAAGTGATTCAATTAGTGACAAGTTTTCATCATCTGTTCCAATATTAGACGATCTCTCGCCAACTAAGTCACAACTCTTAAATCAATATTCAACTTCTTTTCATGATTTTCATCCTTATTCTGATAGTGAAACAACTGAAGCATTTCTTAGCCCTAACCAAAAGTCATATAATAGACAAAGCTCAAGACCTTCGAGTCCTGATTATAAATCCGACACCGAATATGAGATTAAAAAACATGACGCAACGAGTCAGACAGATGTCGAACCAAAGGTCTCGTGGCAATGGGGAGAACTGCCGGTTGTGCCCAGAATTACAACCGATGACATTAATCTCAACATTACTTCTCCTACTATTAAAAGCGATGAAATCGTGAGCTCTGATGACGAAACTGAACCTCAATCTAAACAAAATAATAAAAATTCAGTGTTAGGCGGAGTTCTTAATTTCATGAAACCAAATAAAAATGATGTTATTTCTAACACTAATGAAGATAAAGGCATATATTTGGATGAACTCAACCCAAATGATATTAATCCAGAAGTTGCGGCACTTTATTTCCCTAAATTCAGATCTCAATATCCGTTGAAGCGAAACGTTGACGACGACTCTGAATCAGGCAATGGCCCGTCTCTACCGCATTCACCACAAAGTCTTGAAGTTTTGCCTTCATCTGGACCTCAAAGTATCGATTCCGGTGACTCAGATCAGGAACGATCAGCCCTTTGCACAAGTTATGATTTGTACGCCATAAACAAGACATATCACGACCTCTCGATGTCATTATGTGGTGGTCTCGAAGAACTTCATAGAGATTCAGTCAATTCGGAAAGATTTCTTCATTCAATTATATCTTTTGATGATTTTTCAGAAAATCCAACTCTTATTTTGCAAAATCCAAATTTAGTGATAAGAATGGGAGGAAAGTATTACAATTGGCAAACGGCGGCTCCTATTATAATATCTCTACTCATGTTTCAAAGACAACTTCCAGATAAAACACTCGCTTCACTCAACGATCAATTTATGCCTAAAAAAGAAGACAAAAAGCAGTTGGAAAGCAACACTAAGAGTTCGTGGTGGTCGTGGAGACGATCCAATACTGTTAGCGGAACTAATAATAAGTTATCGTCTAATCTTCAAACTCCGTCGCCAACTGATGATCAATCAGTTATGACTGATTCTTCGTCGAGCGCAACACTCGTTCAAAGCGACTCATTCAATGATAAGTTGAACGAACCGATCGATGCCATGAGATCTATTAACGAAGATAATAGTTATTTGTCGTCTGCCAGCGATGCCGAAGAGAATTCTGACGAAAAACATTTATCAGCAAACGGTCAAATCCCTAAAAGGAAAACCAAATACAGGAAAAAACTTCGTCTTTCTTCGGATGAGATAAAGAATTTGAATTTACACGAAGGCAGTAATGAAGTGTTATTTAGTGTGACCACTGCATATCAGGGAACCACTATTTGCAAGTGTCATATCTATCTTTGGAGATATGACGATCGCATTATTATTTCTGACATCGACGGCACTATCACTAAGTCTGACGTTTTGGGACATATTTTGCCCATTATTGGCAAAGATTGGGCACAATCTGGTGTCGCGAATCTCTTCACTAAAATCAAAAAGAATGGCTATAAGTTTTTGTATTTATCCGCCCGAGCAATAGGTCAGGCGAGAGTTACGCGTGAATATCTTAAAAGTATACGTCAGGGAGATATCTGTCTTCCAGACGGACCTCTTTTACTCTCTCCGACTTCACTCATGTCAGCCCTTCACAGGTTTGAAATTCAAACTCTTAATTATATTATTGTTTATTAATTCAATTTCTTGTCATACTTTTCGTTTACAGAGAAGTGATTGAGAAGAAACCCGAAGAGTTTAAGATAAGTTGTTTGAAAGATATTCAGACATTGTTTCCTCGCTCTCCATTTTATGCTGGATTTGGCAATAAAATTAATGTAATTTCAATTTAAACTATATTTCTTTGACATTAATTCACTTTATTTTGAACTCTGTTTACTTCACAAATAGGACACCTGGGCTTATAGAGCGGTTGACATTCATTTATCGCGTATTTTCACGATTAATCATAAGGGAGAACTTAAATTAGAATTAATCCAAACTTTCCAGTCATCGTAAGTTTTGAATCCGAATTATTTATAGGATTTTTGTTAAACAGTATTTAATTTGTATAGATATACGCGACTCAGTGATGTTGTCGACCAAATGTTTCCTCCGATAAGTGAAGACTGCGAAAAGGGCTGTATTTCAGAATTCAATTCATTTGAATATTGGAGAGACTCTATTCCTGAGATTAAAGATAACGATGAATTAATTAATGCGCAAAATAAAGAAATTAATGCTAAGAAAAAGACTGATTTAACGCGAAGACAAACTATAAAATAAGCTTTATTTTTGATTGTATTATAATTAGAATAACGTTTTATATAAAGTAATAAATTATTTAATTGAGTAAAAATACAGCTATTTGTTATCATGTTTTTCAAACCAGTTAATTTTGTTTTAATTCTTTTAATTGATTAATTTCTTGTTCAGAATTAGATTTGAGACAAAGATTTCGTAAATTATAGTAAAAGATATTTAATAAAAATAGTTTTTACTCATTTTGAATTCAAAGACTCAATAAAACTTTGATGTCATCAGAATTAATGACTCTCTACTGATATGAAGAGTCCGCGAAATAGAGAAAACTAGTGATAACTAACTTATTGAATCTTTGATTAGTTTGAAATTCATGACTGATATTTTGCTAATTTTATGCAAGTAATAATTATTGACTATTTTATTGTATTTATAATTTTGTTAAATAATCAAATATTAAATTGAGAAATAAATTTGAATTTGATTTTAAATTTACAGAAAGATTTAGAATTAATGAAATGAAATGACCGGAATTGACAATTCTTTACTACAAATGAAAGATCCAATCACTCAATGCATTCCGAATTTCATAATTTCTTAAATAAATTCATTATTTAAATAATCAATTTTCATATGTTTCGAAAGGAAAGTCGACTTTTAATCGTAAATTAGATTTATGTTTACAGGTATTTTGATTTATAATAATTATATCAATTTTGATAAGATTTTAAGGAAAACTAATTTTTCATTAGAATATATTATAATTTGAGAATTTCTTTTGATTCATAATTTTCAAGTAATTAAATAGAGAAAAACATGATTTATATAAAAATAATAATATCGAAAATTTGGAATATTTTTGTTTTGATTGTTAAATGTGATAAATTTAGAAAATTTTTAGCATTAAAAATATTGACATCAATTGAAAGCATTGAGATTCTTATCGAATCGAAACATTTATCAATCATCAAAATAATTATTTTGAAATATTTTTTCCGGAAATCTTTCCGCGTCCAATACCGAGCAATTTGTGCTTAAGTCCTAAATCTTTATTGTCTTCTGATTCTGATTTTTGGTTATTATTGTCGTCCTCTCGATTTGTAAACAGTTTCGGAATGTCGATAGATTTCAAATCGAGATAAGTCCTGACCGGCATCTCTTCGATTTGCGGGAAGTGTTGTCGAGTTATATCGATCTTAAATATATCTTTGAACATGACTGACATCATATAACACATGCGTTTCGCGACACCAATCGCGCAATTAATACACTGCAAATCGTCATGAAATGGACAGTCAGTGTCTGGCGAATAGTCGAAAGCAGAAGACGTCACATCAGATCTACAAATAGCTAATGGCCGCGAACTTCCCATTTTAGTGAAGATATTGAACACTAGAAATGCGATGTCTATCACTTTGATATCCCATTTAAATGAGGTTTTATTTCCGCTTCGATTCAAATGTTGGTTATGTTTGTTTTGAAGCCATTTCAAAGCCCCCATATTTTGCTTGATTTGTTCGCCGTCTGAGAAGACAATCATTGGATTCTTGCCATCAGTTTTGGAGACATCGTTCGGACGACTTTCGGCTAATAATTGTTGGATTTCTTCAACAATAAGGCAATAATCATCTATAGCCTCAATGAAGTCTTTGATCGGAATTTTGTGACAATTTTCGTAATGATTGAGCGCTGAATACGAGTAACCGATCGGAACGTTTCCGACATCAATGAATCGGTGATAGTTTTGAACGATTCCCTTCTCTATTGTGTACTCAACGAAACCCAATTCAATGGGAGGATAAGTGTTGTCACAAATGCACAGAATATTAGTCGACATCACATAGAATTTGGTCGAAAGCAAGTCATCGATCGTCTTATTCTTAACCAATACTTCGATCACTTTTTGGGCCAATTCTTCGTGAAAAATCGTCTCTTCATTATCTTCAAGGTATGGGTCACTAATTTTGTGGCAACTTTTCTTTAGTTGATTGTTCTCATTGTTAGGCATTCGTTGAACTGATTTATTGCCGACTTGTGAATAAGTCTTATGTTGGCTTTCATTCATTAACTAAACAATTGAACGAATAATTAATTAATTAAATAAATTAATTAAATAAATGAAATATAAATGTGATAAATATATAAAAATAGTTTTGAATTACTTTCCAATCATCTCTACATTTGGTAATGAACTCTAAATTTCCATTTAATCTGAAGTTTGGGTCACTTCTCTTCATCTCAGTCTGTCTTTCATTTAGATAAGCCTTAAATAATTTATTGCTTGACATCTTTTACTGAATCTATCAATAAATTCAATATTCAATTAAATGATTTTTAATTCAAATTATTGTTTGATTTTAAAAAAATATTAAAATCTCAAAAAACGGAAAAATATTTCTTTCAAATCATCGAATGAATTACTGTTTGAATTAATTTAAGCCTTAAACAAGATTTAGAAATAAATTGATTTATAATTAAGTGATAATTAAATCAAATAAGACTTAATTTAAGTCAAAAGATCTTACAATTAAAGAGAAAAATTGTTTAAATAACGGATTGGAAAGTTATGCGATTTATGAGTCATTCAATTCAATAGTCTTTGAAAAGGGGCAAAAACTAAATATTAATAAATGAGTTATATTTGAGTTTAAAGGGATTTTACGCATAACTATTGGTTAATACTTTTGACAAATGATTTTATATTCGATTTAATCATTTGTCTTAAAGTAGACTCGATTTGAGCCAAAATTTACATAAAGAGAAACACGTGTTTTCACTAAATCTTCATTTTATTCAAATCAATATTAATATTAATATGAATTGAGATTTTCATAGAAATTATATGTTTTTCGTTACATTAAATGAATGTTTAAGTGATATGACTTTCAATTTGATGACTATTTAATGAC
>JAQIWZ010001783.1:0-10713 GCA_034697245.1 Malaconothrus monodactylus
CCCTCTCTCTCTCTCTCTCTCTCTCTCTCTCTCTCTCTCTCTCTCTTTCTCTTTCTTTCTTCAATTCTGAGACTCACTCATCAGCTTTGCATCCTATGTGGGTTGAATACAAATATAGCTCGTTATGCTTACCAGTTAGAGACCGAACACTTCCATATTATACAATTCTTTTTTTAGAAATACTTTATATAAAGCAAAGTTGCATTGCATTCAACAATTTTGGTTCAATTCGATTCCTGAGACATTTCGACTGTTCCTTTTCTGACTTACCTTTAGTTCATATAAAGCCTAAAATCTTTCTCACATTATTAACTTCTTTTTTCATCACAAATCATTATATTCTTAGTTGAGTTTATGTAGAGAAAGTCATTAACAAAACACCACCAGAATTAATAGTAAAAAGTTTTCATTTGCGAATCGACGGAAAAAATGACAGCATATTTACAATAAATGTATGCCATTAATTGTAATTAACGTAATCGTAAATCGTATCCAAATTCAATTTAATGAATATGATTTGCTATCATAGAGTTAATCATTAAATGCACTAAATAATGGATTAGTTAAACAAAAATGAACAGGAGTTCATGAAAGTAAATTTTAAGGCGTTTGCTATAGTGATAATAATAGCATTAAAAGAATGAGGTGTTTGAGAGCATGCGGATAAAGATTGTTAAAAATTACGCTTACATTGCGATTACCATATAGTAAAATATCACACATTTTGTTGGCTACAAAACTGAAGGAAAACCAATTTGATGACTCTTAATTAAAGAAGACAACTTGTGTTTATTTTCTTATTTTTCTAAGAGTTGGACTTTTTTGTGCACGCATTGGCGCACACATGCTTTGCTCCCATAAGAGCAGTGCTTTAATGTTTAATGAAAAATAAAGCTCTATCGATATGTTATTCCACCCAAAGCAGAATTAAGGGTTCACCAAACCAATAGTCGCTTCTGCGGAAAAAATTAGCTTTTTGTAGCTTTAAAAAATTCACGATTGGGTTGAGTTGAAAATTTAAAAACTGAGACACAATTGACAGTGAGTGCAATTGATTGTTATTCTGGCTTTTGTATAGCTTCGAGAATGATTAGTTTTTAAGAATCTATTATAGTTCACAAAATACTATGATTTTCTCATAAATCTTTTTTCTAACTCACGTTATTGTTTAAGAGATGTTGAGTCAATTAATATTTGCTGTTATGATTAAACTTTATATATAGTAAATAAACAAAAAATTGATGAAAATTTGATCATCCATTTCTCAATATAACTTAAAGCTACAAAATATTAGATTAAGAGTAAGTTGAAAAATAGCGCATTAAGCCATAAATCATTGAAAAAATAAATGTAAAATTTTATCAGATTTTTGTGTAAATGCAAAACACATCTATAAAGCATTGTTAGCGTATAGCCCACAAAATATCAGAGTTTATTTTGAGTTCATTATTCATTTGTATTGATTCTCGCTATTATCAAACTTAAGCTTTCTTTTAAATACTAATATTATTTATGTACTCTCATAAAGCTTGGCTTTTCTTTGATTGTTCATTTTTCCTCCTATAATAATTCTTTTTACAAACTTCATAGAACTGATATTTTATTTAATAAATACTTTATTCAAACAAGTTATGAGAATTGAAACATTTTTATTCATCTTAAGTAAATGAATATTTCAAATTGAATAGTGATTAATCTTGAATCAGTCATTTAAAAACTGTACCTCAAAATAATGAAAGTCAACACTTCTCTGTTGAATTTAAGGCTAATTTTCTATTATTTGGTTTTGTTTTTTGAGTTGAATACAAAAATTATAAAATAAAATGGAATATGTGTTTAACTATGTGAAGGTGTAAATGTTAGCCCATTCTCTTACTTAGATTGCTTTTGAATGTGAAATTTTTCTTTATTAAAATATATTGTTTGCATTCAAAATGTAAAACATATTTACGGTAATAATTTTCTACGAAATGAAATGAAAGTTGAGCTTTTAAAAAATGGACTCAAATATTTTTAATATTCTTTTTTCTGACATTAATAACGAAGAATTGAAAATTTTTGTTGAGACATTTATTTGATGATTGTAGCAAATTTTGTCTAAAGTAAATGGCATAACGTAACAAGAAATAACTGATTTTACATTTGTCTTATTAGCTGCTCGAATGAAACACATTCAAGTCTAATAGAAATCAATAACTTATGTGATCTTATCTCATGCCATGCTTTTCAACATTATTATAGTAGAAAAAAGCTTCATTTTAAGTATAGAAAAGTTGTTATTTTCACTAAAAGCCAAGTTATCTAATGATCAGCTATTTTCTTATGTCCACTATTTTATTGAAAAGACTCATTGTTTCTCAAAACGCATATCGATAGTAAGGAAAAAAGTTGTCTCTAATTTTGTTCATGCATGCATTTACTCTCACAAATAGTCCGTTTCCCCTCAACCATCAAATTCCTCGTGAGACAATGCTTATCACTTGATGCTTTTGCATGAGTAAAACGCATCTATATATCAATACACTTTATAAATGCAGAATTGGCAAAAAAAAATTCCTCTTAGAGCTAGATTTATAAATGTGTTTTGTGTGCGACGACTTATTTAAGAATTGAGTGAATGGATTTGTTATATTCTTAATGCAAATATTAAATTCATTCTATGAAAATTGCTTTGCATGTCATGATTGAAGTATTCGTTGTCTAGTGAAATACAAGTATTGAAAACATTATTATTATGTTGAATCATATGAAGAAATGAAGGAGTTGTTCAAATAGAAGATAGACAGATACAAACTCTAAGGCTTGAGAAGGTTGGAAATGCAATATTACTATAAAAACACTGGATGTGTATTTACAGACTATTTGGTTAAAATCGATCCGTAATAAAGCGTTTGTTACATATATGTGTTGAAAATTGATCAGCAATTCATCATAAAAGCTCAAATTACAGAAGATTTTTTTTGTCATTATAACAAAAAATGATGTTTATTCATACGAACTCAATATAGAACAAAATTTGATCTATAATTACCTTATTTTTTAAATAAAAATCAATTTTTGGATTCAAACCGCTTCTTATAAATAATTGTTTGTTAATTTATAGTGATTAATATATCATTTTATTTTCATTAAAATAAAGCAAATTTGTGATTCGAGAATTGGAGAATAAATTGATTCTCATCACAACTTCTAAAATTAAACTTTGAATTAAACTTTGATCAATACACACACTGATAAAAGCAAAAGATTATTTCTCAATCTTTTAAGGATTATACTATACAAGTATGTTGTCACTCAACAACAGTTTGCTTTTTGTATTTTTCACTTTCATACTATCAATATTTTCTGATACAAACGAAACTATGATTGATTTGCAAAACTTTCGATTGAGCAAAAATAAATAATAATAATAACAAAATTTAAAAATCGCAAAGTTTTTTATCAAGAGTTTCTTATTTCTCAATTATGTCCATTATTTAATTTGTACAATTCTCGGTCATAGTTTTGATCAATATTGTATTTCTTTCTATTTTACTACTGGTGAGTTTATAAAAAAAGCAAAAATTCTGATACAGAACTTTCTTTACTGAAACCCTAATAAAGTAAAGCCACTTGAGAGCAACTATTGAATCTTCTGCTTTTTAAGGATCTTTTTAGCTACTATTCTGAGCTAAACTCTTATTTATTAGTTTCCAATTCTTAGTCTGTCTGTCATGCTCTCAACTCTATCAAATCTAGTATTTTGATGTAATAATTTTTATTTAAAAATAGCTTCTTTTTAAATAAATTAAATTTAATTTTCGGTATAAATAATTTGCTGCCAATCAAGTGAAAGAATGAAACTATTTTCAATATCTTGAAGGTTTAGAGCATTTTGCGATTACAAGAGTGCGATCAAACTTGTTTTGATATAACTTATATATAGTATTTTAAAAGAAGAGGAAAACGCTTGCGAAACATCAAGGATGACAAGACTATGAATTCGACATTATTAGCTGACATCTAAAGCAAAATCTCTATTGGCACGAGAAGGGAGAGACATAATATACTGGAAGTCACATAATATACTGTAGAAGTTATCGCTAAATAAATTCAATGCATGGAATAGTGAGCTAAAGCCAAAACTTATTCATAATAACGACATGTGAAACTTTATGTTTTCATGAATAGTATGATAAAAATTGACAGGCGTTCAGTTATGTTAAGAAGTTTATTGTTCATTTTCATGTGAAGAGAGAGAGGGAGCTTCACTTTATTATATAAAATAGAATAATATTTATATTTATCAAGTGCGAGCAATACCAATTGGAAAAGTTTTGAGTTCATTGAAAATTAGTTGAAATAAAATCTTTACAAAACTTGGGAATACAACCCACACATTGGTAACAAAGTGTTATTATAGGGGCAGAAAATAATAATCTAATGCTTTTATCAGCGTTAAGAATAAGGAATATTGTTGCAAAAAATAAATCGATTGAAAGAAGTATAAAAGTAACAACAGTTTAACCTGCAGTCCAACTCTTAAACGAGAGTTTGAGTGTTATGTCGACTCTGAGAAATGTGTGGAGGAAATGGGAAAATGTTGTCATCTGTCGCATTGCTTTAGTTCAATACATTATTTAAATTAATTATATATAGACTACTTTAGAAGATAGCAAACTCCTGACCAAAGCCACTAATAGTTATAGAGAAACCATTTTATCTAATTTCGAATTGACTACTTTTGCAATAGACCAAAGTTTGACCAGTTCTTACTTTAATGCTTATAGTAAAGTATAGTAATAGTAGTGGCACTGCTTTGATAGGTTTATAGCTCTAACTTTGTTTCTAGTGATGTGATGTTACTTTACTTGACTCCAACCGATCAGACCAGCATCACATCGCATAGCAATGCATCGCATCGTATGTACTGCTAGTACAGTAACTAAGCAACTGTTCAATTCAAACTCAATAAGGATTCATGAAGAAGTCTCCTGTTTTTCCATCATCTAATGGGATCTCGAAAAATGAAGGATTTACTAAGAAATGAAATGGTCAGGAAATGAAAGCTAAAGATAAGCCAAAGTCATATTATTATGAGAATGTTTGCTGCGATAACTTATACAATGATAAAGACACTGATCAAACATCGTATTATACACTTTCTATGAATTATTGCCATAAACTAATAACATCTTAATATCAATCATATGAAGGAAACAATAAATATCTTTTGTAATGAAAACTTCTTCTAATTAATGTATGTCTTTTATTTGACTCAATTTAATTAATATAATTTGTGATGAAATATACAAAGCTTTTTAAGGAAATTTTAATTCACAGAATAATTTTTCGCAAATATCCTCTAACCTTATTTACTATATAAGTAATTAAATAAATGTTAAGTTAAAACTAAGCCACTCATGCGTTTCTCTCCAAATCTAATCAGTGAAACTTTTATTAATTTTAAAACACTTAATAAAATGTTTCAAAATTATAATAAATAGAATTCAAAATTAATAATGATTGCTGTCAATAAATTGTGAATAAAGAAATAATATGAGAATATATTATTTTGTAAAGAATCTCAAGTTCAGTAATGAACAAAAATCTTAATGTTTTGATTAAAACTTATACGAGTATCTAATTTGATGAGAGTTTTTGCTATTATGTTAGTTAAAAAAGGCATATCGATTCATATATTTGAGAGTCATTTTTTCATATTTTAAATACAATTATTGTTTGTTAAAGCTTTATATTTATAGTACAATAACTACAATCAATTCTATTCTATGTTTAAGTTGATACTAATAAAAAATGTTTGACATTCAGCCATTTAGGCACAAAAAAGAGAAAAGAAACTTAAGAGACAATTCACCCTTGAATATAGTTGTGACAGAAAACTTATTCTTATAACTTAGACAATTCGCAATTTTTCTAAGAAAATACAACGATATATGTTTGATATATTATGATTTTATTTTATATATTATAACGTAACTGAATTTAAATGAATATGCATTCAAGCATTCAGTTGTAAAAATGATCAAAAAGAGAGAAAGCTTAGGAAAATTCAGGTGAGCGGAAAAGAATTTATTTTATCAATTATTTTGGTTGAAAAAATTGAAATGGCGTCAATTAATGCAAATGACAACCAATTTTCTTTAAGAGCTCTTAAGATTTTGAATTTGATTCGATTTAAATAACTTTTAAAGAATTACACTTATTATGCAAAATGCCTCAAATGATTAATTACATATTCTATTACATATTGAATTATGTCATAAATGCCTCAGTAATTGAAGCTCTAAGGAGTTCACGACTATATATTAAAGTAAGCAGAAGATAATTATTAAATATAAGTAACAAAACTATATATTAAACAAGGCTATAGACTATACAGTTTTATGTGACTATTAATACTCTCACAATAATAAAGAATAAGTTATTGCAAACGACATACACAAATATTTCAAATATTTTTTAACATAATTAGCTGAGAATATATATTGCTTTAAACTTTAATTTAATAAGAATATAATTTACATTTTGAAGATATTAACAATAATAATCTTATACTGTTATAGACATGTTAAGCATAACATATTGAATAAATGCGAAGATTCTATATTTGCAGCGTTTAATATGATTTGGAGCACATTTATTGTTTATATCGTGCATTTTTATGTAACTTTCTCACGGGTCAACTTCTAGGATACCAGCTGTCAAATGCATTTACAGTTATCATACGAAAATATGTCTGCAACAACAGATAAAAATTTTGTTTCTATGCATTTCTAACTTTCTTATAATGTTTTAAGGAATTAAATCAGAGATATTTTAACCCTTTTTTACAATAGATTCTTCCCCTTCTGGGATTACATGCGATTACAGCAATAATACCATAACAACAAGACTTGAAGCCTTTCTATTTTGCCATCAACTGTACAGACCATTTACCGTATGACTAACATTACGGTACTTGTGGCATAAAAGAGCACTTTTAGTAAAAGTGAAAATAAGGCTAAGAGACTATCTAATGATTCACATAAAACGAATTTCGCGTGAATTATAGTAATAATTCAACAAATATAAGATTTATTGCATATTTAGGACGCTTTCATTGTATAAAAGTATATGTGAAGAGATTTTGTTTATCTTTAATAATTTGAATTTAATTTTTGAAAAAACGTTTCATTTATCTAATACAAGAGAAAATTTATGAAATAAATTCATTTTTCTGCTCAATAAAGTAATCCACGCATTTGTTCTTCAGAAATATAAGTATATAAAAAGACAAAAAGTTGCTTCAAATTGTGAAACAAATATTAAATTATAGGTTGGAAAGAAGTGAATAACTAATTAATTTAATGACACCCAATACAAGCAGAACATTAGTATAATTGACTCATACTCTCAACAAAGAATTCATTTCACGGAATGATTCATGAAATCGATGTAATGTTAAGAGAAGATAACTAAAACTTGTTAAACTCTTTTATCTGGCGATCAATTCGTTTTGCGATTTCCAAATATACGCTAACTTTGATTTGAATCAACTTTTGGTAATGTTTAACATCAATGATATCTCTTAAGAAAGTATTTCTAAACATTTTATTAATATTAATAGATATCGATTAATTGGTTAATATTGTTCTTAATTTTGATTGATTTTGATGTAGTATTGCTTTCATTAATAGCAAGACTTGTAGTGAGAGTCAGTGATGCATAAATTGGAAATCATGTGAGAAAAGAAAAGGCTCTCATCATTTTTATCTTGAAACTCAGTCATCAACCTTTTGCTAACAATGCCTTTCATTGATATACTACACGATTATATGACATTATCTCTTCTCGAGTAATACTAATAATCTATTCTATTAACATAGACTCTGACATAATCGCTAAAAGTTGAGCACTTTCTTTACATAACATCATTGATTTTAATTTAAAGAGTCATCATTTCAGTCAAAATGTGAAATGACTTTCTTTTATTCGCTAAAATCATTGGTAACATCTTATCAATTATTCAAGAGATATACGAAAACTTATACAAACTATTGATGTCTACATGACATCATCTGAATGTGTATTCTTTGAACAAAACCACTATTATATTAAATTGTCTTCGTCTCAAAGACTCTATGATTTAAATATTATAATAATAATAATTATGACTTAATACTATTGACAATTGAGTTCATCCAATATGAAAAACTTGAATCAAAAATATAAATTTCAATAAATAATAACTGTTAACATATGACAAACCCCTGCACCTAATAGTTAAACTTATATTAATATTTGAATATAAAAGAGTTTGATAGCTTTAATAAAATGAATCGCATTTCAAATTTGAATTTAGTTCATATCGTTAATAGTGAAACATCAAATAATAAACTCATCGTATCTTTTAAAATGGATTCAAAATTCTGTGAATCGATCAAAATTTTTTAATTACGAGATTAAATAATTGCTTATTTACTAAAACTTAAAAATTGAGCGCAATTTATTTTTTCGCAAAATATATTTTATAATTCTATTCGAAAAGAAAAGGGAATTTATAAGAAGAAGAAATGATTTACATCAGAAAATACAAAGTCAAGTCACATATTTTTGCTAAAATAATTGGATCATATATTATATGTTATGAAATCCGAGTAAAATTACGCGTAAATCCAGAAAATGATTGTTTATTATCATGTGATAACTTGATGATCGAAAACTTGATATTATTCTGAAATGACTAAAGAAGTTAGATTTCTTTCTAGAATTACATGAAATTTGATCAAAAAGCTTTTGATAGTTTCATTTTTATTCTTAGAATATTTTGCAATATGCAAAATATTAGTAAAACTCATTTTATTAAAATGTTTTTTTAGGCTTACAATCTAATTAACAAATAGTCTAATGATAATGAGCTTATTTTATCGATATTCTAAAGTAATACTAAAGCATACAGTATAGATATTTCAGTACTTTTATTCCTAAATATTTAAATGATTCTTGTTTTACTAATAAAAATGTTTCAAATTGAGAAAATTAATTATTAATAACAAATAAGTTTTTAATTTGAATATATTTCAATTCTTTATTCAAGAATAATTATTTTTGTTGATATGAATAATTTTGTTCGCATTAAAACTAAAGTAATATTAGAAATGATATAAAAATTCTTATGACTTAATTTGTTATGTACTGCACTTACTTCTGAATAAGCTTTTGTATGAGCCGTACAGTAAAAGATATAAGTACTGTATTTTCAATAATGTTAAAGAAACAGTAATTACGCAGCTCGATATCAGTTAATAGAGTAATTAAATTTGAAAAATAAAATTTAAATGACATATAAATTTTAATCAATGAATTTCTCTAGAGATGACATGACTTGAGAATAAGATGTTTTCAGATTCATTATATAAGAAGATTAAAGTCAGTTCTGGTAAAGTATGCATTAAATAAAAAATTAGGTCAAATGAAATCCTATTATGAATGTAAATATGAATCCAAGACAAATATATTGAAAGTTGTTTGCATTTTCATATTTTAAAATGAAATTTTCTCAAATTATTTAGAAGAGTCTAACTATTAATAATAAAAAACCTTAAATTTGAATCTGAAACGATATTTTTGAATTCAAACTCAATTTAGTTTTATTAAAAATTTGTTTGTTGAAAATTAGATAATTTAAAAGTTTATATTTGGTTTTTCCCAAAAGTATGCTTTAACTTACATTTAATTCCAACATTCTCTTAATTTTAAGCTTTGTTTAGTGACTTGTTTTCAAGTTTGACGAATGTTTTAAGTGCTCTAAAGAAAGTAAAACAATTGTCAATAAGCAAATCAAAGAATGATCTAATAAATTATTTTATTATTCGTTATCTTTATTTCATTTTAAATTTATTACTATTATTATTTATTATTATTATTTATATTTATTATACGAAATAATTTTAAATTTGAATTGAAGTTAATACTGGAATATATTTGTGGACTGCAATATTTATATTCTTTGTTTATTAGTAAATCATGAGCTTTAATTTCTATGAACAGTTTTAGAGTGAAATGATGTACAGAACTATAATAGAATACAAACGCAATGTCTTATGTGAAAACATTTATAATAGATGCATCATGCAGAGAATGAGAACTCAATTTCTTGAGTACTCTTCAGCTTTTTTTTTTGACTATAACTTATTACATAGGAATTAGATTATTTTTGTATCTTGTTATAAATTATACAAATTTAATTATTCGCGTATTCTTTACAGTATTGGTGATTTTCTCGCATATTTATCAAGTGTCATGAGTTATGATAAATTAGCTCTAAGTATTATAAAGAGTAAATATCTAACGTGAACACATCCAACACATCCTCATCCTTATTTGATTCATGTTTTCTTATCATATTTTATGAAAGAGATAAAAGAAAATAAACTTATATTTACTGAAATTTTCTCTAATTATTTACTTTATAGGAAAAGAGTGTCAACTTTCAATCCCAATAAACGCATATTTGTTTCTTCGAAAAAGTTTAAGGCATTGAAGTTATTAAATCGATATAGTTGTTAATTAATTATTTGGGAAAAATTGTAAATTTAAGGAATGAGTCAAATAAATCCTTTCAAATATTTAAGAATTGAAAATGAACTTAAATTATCAAAATCTTCATGATTTGTCTTTATTCAATATCTTTTTTTAATCAGACTCAATATTAAAAGAAAAATGTGTTAA
>JAQIWZ010001784.1:0-10705 GCA_034697245.1 Malaconothrus monodactylus
TCATTCATTACTCGTATTATTCCTTCAATAAATAGATTAGTATTTAATCTGTTTATTAAAAAATAGGCTCAAAACCTATCTATTATTTATTCAAAAGCAATAAGTATTCAAAAAAATATTTAACACAGTTTTGAAAGCACTTAATTATTATTCAAAGCTATTATTCCTAAAACTCATCGATATATAGCTATCGAGTATTTCGAAACTTCTAACAAAAGATCTTTCATTGAACAAAAATTAATTAATTTTTTCTGAAACAAGAATAAAAACTAATTTTTTTGTTGCACTAATTCATGAATTGAATATTCCTTCCTATAAGTCATTTATTATAATAAATCTGAAAAATTTATTTCTCTTAACAAATAAGGTCTAAAAACTAAGTTAATTATTGATAGAGAGAACAAAAATTATTACTTAATGCACATTGAGATCAGTTAACGGGTCGTGCAATGGGTTTATTAACAATATATTTAAATCTCTGCGTGAATTGAGATCTGAAGTGTTGGCATAAAAGTCATTGAAAAAAAATAATAATAATATATAAAACGCATTATATTTTAAATATCTCTTAAATTCGTTCTAATCATTTATCAGGTTTTGAGCTCTCGTTTTAATCAAAAAAGTATTTCATATGTAATGAAAAATTTTTTTGTTGCACTCCTTCCTGGATGTGGACGTTCTCGATCTCATTGGGAGCGAAACTTTTAAACTTCAATCTCTTTTTTCTTAGCCCTAAACTGTTTGCATAGCTTTACGACTAGCGTTACCACCTTTTAGTTTGACAGCCAAAGCCCTGACAGGGAGCAAGTCATAAGCACAACATGAGGTCGTCTTTAAACTTCAAATAGGATTAATAATAAATAATAATTATTATTAAAACTTTTTGCAATGATTAGAGTCTAATCGCGGAATAATTATTATTAATCTAAATAAGTAATGAGTTTTGAATTAATTTTTTTATCATTTCTTTCTCTCTCTCTATTTTTTACTTCATATTAAATGCTTGTTTTCCAAATCTGATAAGTCTTTCAAAATTGCTTTTCAGAGCCGGTGCCAAAAGAATTCAATTAAGTTCTAATTAATTGAAAGCACAAAAATCTTATGATATCTTGACATTCAGTCCGCGCCGAAGACATTGATTAACGTTTTGATAAGTGTCTGAAAAAAAATTAATTTTTTGAAAAGCATTACCGAATCAAATGACAGGTTGGCCTCTAATAGACATAACAAGAGAAAAAATAAATAATATAAACATAAAGAGGTCTTTTTGATTGTCATTTTTCACCAAAAAAAGTTCATAAAGTGGTTGAATTATATCGAATTAATTACAATAATAATTATAAATATATTAATTATTATTCTCTTTAGTTTGCGGTTCAAAGTAATAGTTTTTATGATAACAAAAATCCTATTATTTTTCTTTAATAGTGAATCGCGTGAGTTATAGCTTTTTAAGTTTTTTTTCTTTGGGTGAAAGATAGAAAAAATTTACATAACTATTAATCAGAGACACAGGACATAAACAGAGCTCCAGAAAAGCTGTACTCGATTTAAGTCATGCTTTGAATTTCGCATTAATTTTAATTAAATCTTAAACGCAAATAATTGACTTTAAAAAAATGTTTTTTTCTTTTGCTATTATTCGCAAATAGACTATAATTTTTTTTGTGAAATAAGGATCTCGTTTACTATTATTGTTGCGAAAATATTAATCTCCTAGCAAGAATTAGTTTTTTGGGCATTAATTATTTTTAATCTACTTTACAATCAAATGATAGGATAAAAATAATTCTATGCACTTAAACAACAGAAATATTTGAAGTAAAAAAAATCTTTTTTGTTACAGTTATTCGTAAATAGTTTAGTTTTGGTAAGTCAGGAATTTGTTTATTTTAGCGAAAGATTAATTTTTTTAAACAAGAATTCTTTTTTAATGCATTAATTTTCTCTTAATCTACTCTATAATCAAAAGATAGGAAGAAATCCATGCATTCAATAAACAAAATTTTTGTTACACAAATATTTGAGTGTAAAAAAATTTATATTAATTTGAATAAAATCTGAATTTAAAGGGATTTTCAAAATACGAAAATTTTTCTTCCGGTTTGTTCGGGAAATTCGTTTTCCTCTTATAGGTTATCAAATTGTGAGAAAAAAATATTTATTTATTTTTTGTATCAAAAATGACAGACTTTTTTATCAATTGATAGACAAAATATTTGCATCGCTTGTCATGCGATTGAATAAATATATGAAAAATGTTCAAACCATTCAGTGACGCAGACTTTAATTGTTAGGCACAAAAAATTAATTATTCATATTTTTTTCATGAAAAAAGCAAAATTCAATAGATATGAGAGTTTATGTATTTTTGTATTTCACTTATTCATGAATTCAATAACAGGTATAATAGGTATGAGCTGAAGGCTGTGACCATTCATTATGTTTTTTGTATATCAGGAAAAATGTTTTCACTCTTTTTGTTCAAATCATTTGAAAACTTAATTTTTCAATAGTATTGAAACTAATTTTTATGCATTTTATGTATTCAGTCAAAAATTTTTCAATAGAGAAAAAATTTTTCGCTCAAATAAAAATCATTTCTGCGAAACTTTTTTGATCTCAATTTCAGTAGCGATTCATTTGTATTAAAATTAAATTTATTTTAATTTCTATTTGCTTTCGAAGTTTTATTTCAACAGAAGTTTTTTTTAAAAATAAATTCGACAGAAAAACAATTGAAACAATGTTTTTATAATCCATTTCATGCGTAACCCTTTTTATGGTTAAAAATTTTCTAAACATCAAAAAATGTTTTTGTCTAAAATTAAAAATTGAAAGAAAAAAAAGTTAATTACTTTAAAGGTCTTGTAGTAAACAATAATAAACAAAAATCTACTCCTTTTCTGACAGAATAATAATTTTTTCCTTCAAATAGTTGTTTAAACTTTTGTCTTGAAATACAAGTTATTTTCTGATGCGTTCATACATTTTGTTCATTCATTATTGATATGAAAATTAAAAACTTTTTAGTTAAGCAATGGGTGTAACAGTTTTTGTAAGGCTTAAGAAACACTTCAAAAAAGTCTTTCCGTATGAAAAGCGTTCATAATTTATAACTTAATAAAAAATAAATAAATAACTGAAACTTTGTTTTTTCGATTACATTAACTTATTTTGAACAACAATAACAACTATTTATACAGAGATTTCTATCAGGAGTCAAACCAAGTCTTACATAAATTTGTTTCATGCATTCAAAAAAAACTTCGATTCCCATAGAGAGGAACACATTTTTTAGGCAATAAATTATTAATTTTCTTATTTATCTTAATCTTTGAGTCGAGTTTTTTGTGTCAAATTAATGCAACACTAATTCCCCTCATTTTTAAACTATCAATAATTCATAAAATCCTTTATATCTTGAAAGAGTTGTACACCTTTTTTGAACTTATTTTTTTTATATATGAAATTAAGTTCAGTTCTAAATGTTTTGCTTCAATAACTACTTAAATAGAAAATTAGTTTAAATTTTTTCTATTGCTCTTAATATTTAGTTATTGTTATCAATAAATTAGAGCTTATGCACAAAGACAGTCGTTTAAGAATTAATTTTACAGTCGTTTTGATTTATGAGAGGTTTCTTTAAATTTAATTCTAAAGCATTTAATAGGTAGTCAATAAAATTTTAAATTCAAAATTGACTTAATTTTCAATTGAAATCTAATGTTTCAAAAGTTTCTTAGAGTTTATATTTCCAGGAAATTAATGAAATAAACATTAAATATAAGAGGTTTGAAAGTTTAGAGATATTTGTCAATAAACTAAAAACTTTTTTTTTAAATTAAAATTTTTAATATAAAAAAAGTTTGAAAAATGATTTAAACTTTTTTTAAACAACGAATTTTTGAGCCATTCGTCGAATAAAATAGTTTACAATTAATAAAAGTTTTCAAACTCTTTATTCAAAATGAAAATGAAAAATAAATTAATTTTAAAGTTTTAAAATTTAGTAATCAATAGATAAAAACTTTAAATTATATTTGAAGAAATATTTATCATAAAAAATAGAATCATAACTTGAGATTTCCTCAATTAAAACAAGTGTTTTGAGGCAATGATATTGTGTTAAAAATTGTTTTATTATAAGTTCATTAGAATTAAGAGTTCAAGAGTTCCTAAAAATAGAGAAAAGACAACAAACAAACAGAAAAATGTTCACTAAAAGAAGCCTCAAATAATTGTCATGTTTTGCATACTTTATGACAAAAATCAATGAACGAGAAAAAGACTGAAAAATTTTTTTTCTACTCAACCGATTGATTGATTATTTTGAAGGTAATAAACAACTGATAAATGAGTTTTGAAAAACTGATTACTTTAACACTTACTGAATAACGATATAATAAATAATATGCAAAACAACTTAATTTTTTTTTCAACGCATAATTTGAAACTTCCTTTTCTTCGGGCGAAAAGAACTGCAGATTTTTTTTGAATAATAATAATTTTAAAGCGAATAAACTGTAAAATACTTTAGAAAGCATTGGACTCTTGATCTCTTGATATCATCAATAGGTTTGAGAAAATTTTTTTTATATATCAATTATTAATGAACAACAACTCTATACTTGACTGGTATTTATCAAGGAATCAAAAAACTCGATATCGATATCAAGTTTTTCGGTTTAGTCTTTAGGCTATTCTCATATATTTCATGTTTGAGTTTTGTTGAGAATAAAAAATTAAAGTTTTAGTTCATTTGTTTCTCTCTCGAACTTATAAATTGTTTATAAGAAAATTTATTTTCAATTTTTGTTTTCGATAGACTAATAATGACTTCGAAAATGATAGAAAAACTGTTCCTAAATATTTATAAAAGAAGTGATAGAATAGAAGAAAATTTTTTTTAAACTTTTGATACTTTGGGCAATAGTTTATTTGAATAAAAGTCGGGAAATATATTTTTCATAAAATTAAATTATATATCAATTTTTTCGTTGATTGAAACCTACAGTTAAACCAATTTTTGTGATAATCTTATGGCTAAAAGTTATGACAACTTCAATAAAGTTATTGAAAAAAATAAATTAAAATAATTTTCAAACTTATAATAAATAGTTTTATGGATAAATTCTTGTAAAAAAATTATAATAATATTTCTTGAAAATGAAGTCATATTTAATGTCAGTTGAAATTAAAGACTTAAAGTTAAAAGTCTTTCATTTGACTACAAAATACAAGTTTCGCGTTCAACAAAACGAGATGAACTCATGAAATAACGAAATAGTTATCATTAAATTCATTTACAAAATAGTTATTCATTCCTTAATAGCATATACTTATAGTTCAGGCATTTTTGTCAATTAGGGATAATTTACTTAAAGAAATAATAGTAATAACAATTTTCAGTCACCTAACAGTCGAACTCTTCCTGAATTTCGAAAGAGGGGTAGAAAAAGATAATTTTCAAAAAACAAATTCTTGATTCTTGATATTAAAGGTCAACAGAGAATATCTCTAAATTTGATCAACAATAAGACAAATTATAGCACATTTACTCTTTTTCTTCTATCACATAATTCTCATATAAAGTATTATTTTATTGTTATTATTATTATTAAATTATATTTTTGACTCCAATTTGTTCTCTTAATAGTGTCTTTTGATTCTATACATTATAGTTAAGGATAAGAATCATTAAATTGTGATTTAAAATTTTTTTTAAGCAAAGAATTTTTTCTCTGTTTCGAAAAGTTTTCTTGTGATCAAAAATTTTCAGATTTAATATCCGTTTAATATTAGGTCACTATTTGTGGCCTATTGTTAAGCCTTATTATATTCTATAATAATTATAATCAATTATAGAGAAAAAAAGGTTTTTTTGTGACAGAAAAAAGTGACAAAAATTTTGTTCGCTATAAACAACTGGAACAGTAAATAATAAGGTTGAAAATTATAAGAATATAATCTAAAGGTCGGGTAAAAAATGGTGTGAAAAGTCTCACTAGACTTTAAACAATAAAACAATTGACGCGAAAATTTTTTCAAAGACTGTCATTAATATAAATATGATATTTAATAGTGCTTTTTGAGACTCTGATGTCATTTTTCGCATTATTATAACGAGAGAGTGAGAGAAAACTTTTTTTAATTTTTTCTCAATTTTACTAATGCCTAAAAAAGTTGTCCTTTTTTCTCACTTGCGCTTAAAATTTTATTTTATTTTTTCGCCTTTCGTTAAGAGTTTGTTTACGAACTAATGTTATTTCTCTCTCTTTCCCTCTCTCTATGTTTGAACAAAAACTCTTATTTTTTATCCCACTTTTTAGGGCTCTTTTCATAACTATTTATAATTTTTTAATTACACATGAATTTTATTTAGCACTAAAATACATAATCGACTGGAAATTATCCTTGAATTTCATGCTATTCACAGACACCTGTGATTGCCTTCAGTTATATATAATATTTTTTTGGCCTAAATTTGGTCTCAATTTATTTAATTACTTGCAAAATATATAAGTTTTTGCTTCTCACTTCTGTTTGCTATTAATATTTAGGAAATTAAATATCATTAACACATTTAAATCATTGTTAATTAACTTTCAAAAAGTTTTCTAAATTTTGCTGAAAAAAAGTTTTTTCTCTCAATTCTCTCGAGAATTAGATTCAATGATTAGTTAAACTTTTTTCTATGTTTTAACTAAATCTAGAATATGCTGATTATGTCAATAGAAAAAGAGTCGTTAATAACTAATTTGGGAATGAGTTAATTCTCAAATATGTAAATAAGATCCATATGGCGTTTGAGTGAAAAACAAACAGCTTTTCGCTATTTTTATCCTAAAACTTAGTTTATTTGATCAGTTGATAAACTTTCTAATGATAGAAAATTCTGAGCATAAAAATATTCACTCGTAAACAGAATTCACACAGAATTTTAATAAGTTTTTTAATTTCAACATATCTTTTAGAAAACTATTTTTAGAAAAAATTTTAATGAATATAAAGTTTAATCAAATGCACAGATAATTATTTTATTCTTTATCAAAAACTGTAATTCTATAGGAATTATATTTATTTGACTTTCATATTTCGTATTTCCTATTGATATTCGGATCGACCAAACTGACTTTGAATAAAAATTTTTCTTTTTCAATAAGATTTTCAAATTCATGAATTGATTGGTAAAATTTTTTTTTGCATTTCATAATGAAATATGTTTGCAACAAAATTAATTTTTATCAACAAATTCTTTTATAAAATTTTTTTTTTCAATCGACACAACGAACTGTAATCTTATTTTTATTATATTTAATTTGGTTTTTATGCCTTTATTACTATTAGATCTAATGGTATGACTTGCTATGAATGTGAAATATTATTAACAAAGTTTCTCATATTATTTATTAAATAAAATTTCTTTAATTGCATTCAAGGTTTGAATCAAATTTTTAAAGTAAAACTTGTGCAAAATTTTATTCGATATATTTTATTTTATTCATATTTATTATTTATTTAAGCTTATTGACAACAAATACTTCTTTCCGAAATAGACTAAATATTTTCAAATATATAAATTTTCTTTTAATCCAACTTTAAAAATAATCTTTATTTTTCACAAAAGTTTTGCAAAACTTCTTTAAATTTCATACTTTTTGAAGTCATTTTTTGAGATAAACTTATTAACAAAGAATATAAGTTTTATTTTTTTTATAGCAATCTGTAAATTATTAAAAGTGTATTTTATTGGACTTCAATATAAAATATTTTTAAAGTCTATTCTTATCATTAATTTATATGAAAATTTTTTTTGAATGCATCCATAATTTTATTTGAAATTAGAAACTATAACTTTTTTGAAATTAAATTTTTGTTGACTTCTATATTTCATATTAGTTTAAAATTTCGGTAAGACTTTAAAGACACTGTTAACTAAATCCCACTAAAAAATATATTTTTTTAATTATCCAAAAAAATTGATTATATAATAGTCTTATTCGCAATTTTTTCAGAACTTCATGAAATCTCTTCTCTTTTAAATTAATATTTAATTAAACTTCAGTTTGAATTTTATAAATGAATAAAATATATTTCGACTTTCATAAGAAACTATGATTTAATAATCAAAAATATATATATATATATATTAAACCTTTGCAAAATTTTTTTTTGTCAGAAGTTGCCTCAATATATCTGTGTTAATAATTTAATGAAATCTCATAGAAATTGAACCATTCATTTTGAATCTATCCGAAACAATTGATTATATATTAGTCATATTTTTTGCGGAACTTCATGAAAACTTTTCTCTTTAAAATTAATATTGAATCGTTCGTCAGCTTCAATTTTATAGATGAATTACACGTAAGTATAATCTAACTTTCATAAGAAACTGTTTTACAATAATCAGTGTATTTTATTCGACTTAAATATACTCTTTAGGTTAAACTAAATTCAATTCAGTCTTCATTAAGCTATTATTTTGAAAAATGCGTGATTCAAAAGAAATCTTTTGAAATGTTGAGCAAAAATTATATTCAATTTTTTCTGTTGAATGCAATGCTCATTAAAACTGCAATAATTTAAAGATTGCAAAAATTTCAGTTTTTTTTCAATAAAATCGTTAATTAGCTCAACCATTTTTGGCTTCAAATCCCACAAAATCTTAAGAAACATTCATTTTTAATAACTTTTATTTGAAATAATAAACTGTACTTTTATTAAAATTAAATTTTATTATACTTTTATATATTGTCTTATATACAAAGAAATAATTATAAGATTTAATTCTCTTTAAAATTCCTATCAAAAAATATAAACTTTTTTTTAATCATAAATAATTTTCTTATGATTTATTCATTGCCAACAAATACAATTTGGAAAACTCCAATAAAATGCATTCACGTTTGATTTTTTTAGTAAACTATTATTATGTAAGACCTGTACCGTTATATATATTATTTGATATAAAGAACTGTAATTTTATTTTGATTTCCTTTTATTATAACTTTATATTTCTTACTTTTTATAACTTTTGGTTTCCGCAAACGGTATGTTATGCTCTAAAATATAAGAAAAATAACCTTTTTTGGAATCGATTACTAATAAAGTTATTTTGAAATATTCTTTTGTATAACTTTATGAAATATCTTCAGAACCGTAAAACTTATACTTATACTAAAACTTATGCTAAAAACTTATATTTTTGGATAATATGTAAATTCCTGTACATGAAATATATTTTAGATAAAAAACTGTAATCCCATAAAAATTAAATTTATTTTCTCATAATTTTCGCATTATAGCTATAATTAGTATTTTCTTCAGCTCTCATATTAAATATCATGAGTTGAAAGAATTTTTTTCAAATTCTTTTGCATAACTTTACTCAATGTCTAATAATTAATTTAGAAATTATAAAAATTTGCAAACATTATTTATCCATAAGAATTAAGAAACAAAAATAAAATCATGCAATCACTCGAACTGTATATCCAGTTTATGCTGTGCTTCAAAATTTCATAATGTTCTGAAACCTACGAAACCTCAAAATTTGCAGCTTTTCATTAAAGCTATAAATATCTGAATAAAGCTTTTATTTAATACATGACTTGAGATGACTTATAAGAGCAAAACAAGAAGAAGAAAAAAAAGTTTAAACTTAAAGTTAATCTAAAGTTAATAAGAATGGAGTTCTTTCTGCAGAAAAAACAGTTTCGACAGAAATAAAAACAAACCCAACCCATGGGTTACACTAAATTTGAATCCCGGATAAAAACCAAACCCAAAACCTACACATCTCTTTCTTAAATCAAACCAAACCCAAACCCAATGCACTCATCGAAGGTCTCGCTAATAGTCAACTAATGAGGTATTAATAGTAAGTCTTCTTCGAGCGAATCATTTTCTAAATTCAATTTCTACTCAAAATTCAATCAACAGAAGAGAGAATTCCGAATCTAAAAGCAATTCATTTAATGAGACTTCATATTTAATGCCTATTAAGGTATTTATAATGAATGTATTCATTTTGCTATTGAATTGAGCCTTTGATCGAGAAATAGGTCTATTGATTATGTAATTTTCAAAAAAGCCATTCAAAAAGAAGGGCTATTATTCTCGATATGACGCAAATCAATCATAGAGTATGTTATCCGAAGAACCGTTTCCTCCTTTTATTGCTGATTAAGCTAAAGGCAATCAATCGTTATCTCCTTTTATCACATTTTTATGATTAACTCAAGTTTGAGCTTAACTTTTGGTTTTTTGGTTCAATGACTTTATCTTTTTCTTTACAATAAATCCAATCTTTAGTTATGGACTAAATAATAATTTTTTGGCTAATTTTGTGGTTTTAAGCTTTAATTGGGTTAAAGTTTTATTATTTTTGTGGTTTTTAAGCTATAATTTTAACACTGAATAAAAACTTATGCTATAATTTTCAAGGCTTTGTATTTTTAATTTTTTTCAATAAGCATTAAAAATGTGTGAAATTTTTTTTATAACACAAGTGTTTTTTGATAATGAATTAATAGAAAAAATAGTTGACTTTAATATTTATTTAATTAGTTCAGAAAAAAGCGAAACATATTTTAGTTTTAGAAAAAATTCTGTAACAAAACTAGAATTGATGCCAGAATTTCAAGGATATTATCGAAAGCATAAAAATAGTTTTAAATTTTTTTATTTTACTATAAAA
>JAQIWZ010001785.1:0-10701 GCA_034697245.1 Malaconothrus monodactylus
CTAGCATACCATTATTTTAGATTGAATGCTATGATATTCTATTTTATTTTCTTCTTTTTAATTCAAACATCTTCTTCTTCATCTTCTTCATTCTTTAAATTAGAGATACGAGAGTTGAAGACATGGCTTTTCAAATTAATTTTCTCTTTTATGCATTCAATTATAATTTTCTTAGTTTTTATGAAAGAAGAGACCCTTTTTCCTAAATATTATTCTCTTGACAACCAATACTTAGGAATGCTTTGATTAAAAAGGATTTAATTTGCATTACAAACAAGAGTTTCTTCAAATTTTCATTGAATAATATGAGTAGAGCTTCAATTAATTGAAATTTTTCTAATTGACGATACATTCAAATGAATAAAATTCACAAATTAGATAAAATCATCTCATTTTCAAAAGTTTTCAAAATTATTATTAGAAAAATATGCTTTTTTATAAATTCTTACTTACAAAAGTTGATATTTACTCAACTGTTTTGTTGAATTACTGGTCTCTGAATTTCTTTTGTAAGTATTATTGGAAGAATTGTATAAACAAAAGTTAGAAGTGACCGATTGTGCAAATACTCGAAGATCATCAGAAGTTTGAGCAAAAGCACCACCACTTAAAGCAATATCAGTCTAGAATTCAAATTTTAGTCCAAAAAGTTTAAAAAATAGGATTAAATTTAGAGAAAATTTGAAGACATTATTCATAAATAAAATGTTTATTTCAAGTGATCTCTTTATTTATAGAAAGAATTTGAAATCAGAATAAATTGTGATGAATAGTATAATGTGGAGCGAAAACTACTAAAATCTGGGAATGTATTCAATGTAAATAAGAAGAAATAGAAGTATTTCTTAAATCATGATATATTACAGCTTCTGATACCATAGAATGCTAGCGATGAGCTGAAAACTTTTGAGGTAAATAGAGCCAGATTTGAATAGTTTCAAAGTTTTGCTTGTTATCAATCAAATATTTATAAGCCTTCTATCAATGGGAATAAGAATGGAAATAGAATTCCAATGCGAGCTTAGGCTCATGTTTAGAATAAGTTCAATACAATAGAGTATTGTTCGTAAAAGTAATTCTTTTGTAAAGCTATTAAACTCTTCAATTTGAATGTAATCTCTGATTACGAATCAATTGTTAATTAAATTTTTGAATTGTTGCAAATAATGAAAATTTCTCTCATTTCATAACTCATTGTATTGTATTTCTTGAGTAAATTAGATTAAAAATGAAATTAATATTTAGAATGAACATTAAGAGCATTAGAGCAGTGTTTAAATAATTTTGAATTCATTAATAGTGCGGCATAATTGATTTTTAGTGCGGATAAATATTAGCTTAATTACTACTATAGAGTACAGTATTCTCTCTTTAAATGTAACAAAATATTTCAGAATATTAATCAATAACTATACAGAATTAGAGTAATTAATTTTCCAACTTTTTTCTCTTCAATTCATTTCAATCTATTCTATGAAACTTTTTTCAATTTTTTTTTGTTAGCTATGATTTATGTTTCAAATATAATACTAATGAACATTAATTTGAGATTTTAGAAGAAAGAAAATTTACATCAATATAGAGAATAAATTAATTATAATGTCTTATTTTGTATGAATTATATTGATCTTGTTCTTTAAAAGAGAAAAACTTTGGTCGAGATATCACCTCATTATCAGAATGATAAGCTTGAGTTATGTTAAGCTATAAAAGTTTTGAAATAAAAAATAATGCCATCGAGAAAAATAACAGCACATTATTTTGTAATAATACATAACTTTTTTTGCTGAAAAAATCTCTTTTAAAACTCTCCTCTGATTTTATTTATTAAATTAATTTTGATATATTATACTCTTTATTGTTTAGGTTCAGTTATGAAATTATTTTAAAAACTTTTTTTTTACTCTTAAATTTCATTTTAGATTTGTTATGAAATTTGACTAAAGGACTGATATTTAGGTTTAAAAAGAGAAAATCACTGAAGAGAAAGTTTATTGTTAAACATGCGTCCATTAAACTTGAAATAAGTTTTTCAAACTATCATTACATTGATTCAAAGTATCAAATATTAAAATTGAAAGAAATAAATAAAACAAATTAATTTATATCAACTATAAGAACAATAGAGACCTTATATTGAAATCGATAATGATTTGAAAAAATAAAACTACTTCAGAATTGGCACACAATAAGTCATAAAATAAAACATCCAAATTGAACATTAACTGAACTGAACTATCTTTAATGATATGATTACATAATTATTTTATTGTAAAATCAATATTTTTTGTTCAATTAACAATTGCTTATATCTTATGCAAATTTACATTTCACTGTTGCATAACTTGAATATTTTGATGGGTAGAAGTACTAAAGCTATTATATCTTAGTTGATTATCAAATGACTTTTTTTCTTATGTTGAAAGAATGAGTTTGTTTTAGAGAAACTTTCTTTTGACTCATTTAATTGAGGATTCATTTGATATTGAGATAAATCTCACAACTTTATCATTCCTTAAATCTATACAATAAGAGAAATAATGTGTCATTAATATTGTCAATATGTCACATGAAATCTCTGCAATTGTCTGCAAGTTTGATGCGATAATTCCAATTTTCTGCTATTATTTGATAATCGCTTCTTTAATTGATTAATGAAATGTTTCGCTTCAATTATTAATCCTTATTCTGACATTTAATGTATATAATGCCTACTAAGCTATAATCTCTATTATTTATAATAATAATAAACGTTAATCTTTGTATTGACTGAAAGTTTTTCTGATCAATTTTCAGATAATATATTGAAAATAAAATCTCAAAACAAGGCTTTGAAGAGCATGAATGAAAGCATAGTTATATTACGTTCAAATTTATTGATATAAATATTTTGTTAATTCCAAAAATTGCTTATTTTTAGAATGATTTTAGTACAAAATGCGAAAAATTATAATCTTTTAATTCTGAAGACATGAAAAGCTTAGGAATTAAGTGCACATAAATTTGAATAACTTAGAAAGATATCAAAATTATGCTAAAGATGCTGTCATAGTCTTATTTAATTCAGTGAAAATTGAAATAATTCGCTTCATTTAAAGGTCTTTACGACCTCATTGTTAATATTCATACTGATTTTGAAAAATAACAGGGAAATGTAGGTCTACTTCTTAAGAAGATATTAATAGATAAACATAAAAAGGAATGAAGATTAGCTCAAAAACATTGAAACATTCTGAATGAATTTTATATGAATAATAGAGAAAATAATTACTATATGCAAGCGATTTCTTAAGAAAAGAGACTTCAATCCAACACTTTTATGTCTATGTATATTATTTTGAATGACGAATTTTATTATTCTAGAATTCCTGACCAAACCATTTGTCAGATAAATTGATCATAAATGAAAGAAAAACATATCAGAATTGAAAAAAATTACGATTGAAGCTAAATATGAGAAATGCTTTATAATAAGGCACAACTCAATTAAGGCGTATTTTGATGGACAATCCTATAATCAATGGTAAGCGGACTGGAGAATGAATTCTCATATTAGCCATTATTTCGTCAATAGTTTCTATGAAAAATCAAATAGTGATGGGTGTGATTCAAGTTTGCCATAAAACAAGAACTGAATCGTGATATAGTTTTTATATGAACGTGGGTTCAAGATTACAGAAAGTTCTCCACCCTTTCAGCTATTAATGGCTGAAAATGAGTACCAAATTATTTATAGCTTTTATATATCAATGTTTTTCAAATATTTTAATGTTCAATATTTGGGTTTATAGATAAAGAATAGAAATTGATTTTTGAATTAAATTACTTGAGAATGAGATAATATTTTTTTATGGCTTAAGTCATACTGAAATCAATTGTGACCTTTAGTACTTTTCGGATTTAAATAAAGTCAAGTTAAATAACTTGAATATATTTATAATTTCGAGTTTCGGAAACTGTTTCGACTTTTAGTCTCCGTCTAAAAATTCTCAAAACAAAATTTGAATTCACATATGAATAAAGATGTTTTTTAATGTTTGAAAAAGCATTTTTTCTGTTCAGACATTAGAGCTAAATGTTATACATCAGCAATAATTATCATTAGAAACTTTGCATTAAAAAGCGTGTAAATCGTGATAGTGTGTTTATTACTGAATGTAAAAAGTGACATAAACACAAAGCTCATAACTTTTGCTTTTAAACTTTTAATGCACTTTGAGTTCAATTTTTGCTTTTCATCTAATCGTTAGAGAAATGCACAGACATTTAAGTGCAAATAAGAGAAATTTAATTTATTTCTGGCTTGTTATACAAACGAATAGTACTTGAGAACAGAATTTTCTGTCCAATGCTTTGCACAAAGAGATTACAAATATGACAAAAACGAAAAAAATGTAATTAAGGAATAATAGAAGAATTGTCTGTATTTGTTGAAAGTGTCAGAAATTGGATGAAGATATGGAAGAAGAGGTTATCTTATTTGAGGTCCAATTGAAAAACTTGCGTTCATTGTTATTAAGTTACAAGAAAAGGGAGAAAAAAATGTATTGTTGTAATATTTTGTGTGCACTAAATTGCACTTTTGTGCCCAACTATAACAAGCATTAGAGAAACTGGTAATTGAGTCGTATATTTAGGCTTTGATGTCATGCACACTACTTTTTCTCATGCACTCAACGCTTAGAATTAAACTTTTTAGTCTCGTGTTTATTGATTATATGAAACACTTTAGAAGTAAAGCAAACAAAAATATTTTTCTGGCGAAATTCAAATTCTTTTATTAAATTTTTTGAACTCAGAAAATTCCAAGTTTTCAATATCGAGTTAAATGAAGAATTTCTGGATTTTTTTTTGAATTCTCTAAAATTCCTTGATATTTATTTAATGGGTATTAGTTCGAAAATTTGTTTGAATAGAGAGTTTGCTTATTATTTAAATTATAAGATCTTTTATACTCTTCAGAGAAGAGCTCAAGAACTTAAGAACTCAATTAGCATCAGATTCTTAGAAATACTGTTCATGTCGTTACAAATTTCAAGAAAAGGTTATTTCATGCAATCAACTTTAAAATTAACTTTATTCAAAGGAATACGTGCGCCAAACAGTTGAAATTCGGAAGCGCTCAATGCTATTATAGTAATAAAGTTGAAAAGAGCTTAAATATAGTGCCCTTTTATTATAATATTCAACGCTCTAAATTGAACATTTTCAGGAAATATGAACACAACTATGATATGATATGATATGATATTCAGGTGCTTTCATAACTCCGCTATAAATATGGGTAATTGTAAAGCATTATTGTTTTTATGAGAAAATTTTGAGAATCTTTTTCAAAAGTAACGAATGAAAAGAATAGTAAGTTAGTTATGAGAAAATTTAATTTTATAGTCAACTGGATTTACATGTTTTTCATGCTTGAAATCCAAATTTATAATTGAGTAAAATAATTATTCCTGATTTAAATTTGGTTTAGAAAGCAGTTAATTCTATTCAAAATGAATGAAACGAAATTAATTTGAATTAAAGTATTGACAAGAGTTGAATGAATTCATTGGATCTGAAAATAAATTGAACGCAATTCCTCTGAACCATATTTTTTATGAATTGAAGCCTGAACTAGAATTGAATGCACTTATTCTTAGCTGAAATAATAAGTGGAATAACTATTGATTCCATGGCGTCATCCAATTATGATATAGCAGATATCAAAGATAACAGTTTGCTTTCGATCTGGTGGTAATTACTCGTTAGTAAGAGTTAATAATAATGATGGTCTTAGAGTCTGATGAACATTAAACAAAGTTTGGGACTTATAGATCAGTAATACGAGCTCTTGTATTACTACATCAAATGATATTACATCGAGTAATACATGGATATCATTATTTCAAAGTGAGTTACTGTATCTTCTATATCATACTTGACTCGTGAGATGCAATATCCGCGCGTCATATTTATCAAAGGCTTATTTTTCTTGTTTCAACACATATAATAAACTCAGTTATGAATATAGGTTGATATTTGTTCAATAAAACTCTTCTTAAATTTTAGTTCAAATTATGATTTAATCTTTTTTTAATTCTCTAATAGTGTATAAGATTTTTCTCTTTTCTTAAAGAGCCGACAAAGTGAGAAAAGGCAATCACTTTTCTATTTTGATTGATTCTTTTCCTACAAATACTTTCGATTCTAAGACAGAAATAGTACAATTCGCGTTATTATCTTTTTTCAAGACTAACGCATCAATCACGTGGAATAGTGTCGCCAACTTTTCTTTGTTCAAAGATGGAGAAAGTTTGCAAATATTTAATCACTAAACTTTAAGTTTTGAATATTTGTGTTTATCGATTGTATTTTAAGGAATTTCTAGATTACTATATTTCGAAACTATTCATCTTTTCATTTAAGCGAATCCCGTTTTATGAAATTGAGTATTAAAAAACCAATTTCTGTAGAGCAAGAGTAGAGCTGTCAAAAAGCTGGAGATTCCAGCAAAAAGATGAATAGTTGGTATTTCTCATTTTGAAATCAATTTAAACTCTAAAAACTACTTTCTGTTATCAAAAAATATCAATAAATATTCATTAGAAAACTTTCCGGTAGTTTTAATTCTAGCGATTCGAGTATTTTTACAATTAATTTCTTTGAAAACATAGATTTTTAGTAAATTTATTTGAATTGTATCGAATTTTAAGCGCGAATTTTGGATCCATATATAGCTCCCTTGAGGTTCATATAAGTATTTTCTAAGATTTATAATAAAACATAGTTTTATGCTTAATATTTCATTTTTGAGATATTTCAGACTATTTATGAAGTGTAGTATAAAATAATGAGCTGTTCTTTGCTTTTGTTTTTTGGTTTAGAAAAAAATTTATTTGCGAGTTAGCGATTTTGAGAGATTCAAGAATTCTTCATTATATAACAAATTCATCCATGATTTTCATCAATAGTGTTTATAATCAAAGTTAATTTGTAAATCTACTAATGATTCAATTATTAAAACAAATGTAAAAATCATTTCATTTAATGTAAATAAAAAAAAGATTTTATTTTGAACAAAGATTTAGTTTAGAAAATAAGATAAACACAATTTTTATTCTTCGATTGTATTAAATCATTAGTTCAGCAAATTGTCACAGAATGCAAGAGTGTTAAAGAATATCTTTTACAGGGGTTCAAATGTTTGCTTAATGTTTCAATGTTTGAATACAAACTTGAGCTTAATTTTGTTGCGAAACTAAATTCATCGCATCTAATGATCTCAGCATTTAATGTTTGACGGAATCAATTGTTTCGTGAAGCGATTCACTGATCAAATTATTTGACGCATACAGAAAACTAAAGAATCATACCGTTAGGTAAAGATAAGTTTAACTTCTGTTGCATTACTTGTCATTATAAGCGTGCCTTTAGTTCAAACACTGTATTACAAACTGTTCAACTTTTAGTCTAAAACTTTTAACGAACCAACTCATGCAAAACTTTTGTTCAAACATTTTCACTCTTTATAAGCACTTTCGTAAGAGAGACCCTACCCTTAATAGAGAGGTTTTTATTTCTTCTTCTAAATTTACTGAAGTTAGACTTTTGTTAGCGATGTTGAGGCAAATGAAGTGAGAGAAAACTCTAAGAATGCGAATAAATAGAGATCATTGTTTAGGGCATATAATATATTTATAAGGATTAGTTCTTTATTGTCATTATTGGTGACAAAGCCATTTCCTTCAGTCGATCATTTTCGGTATTATTTATCAAATTTTGTGCCCTTTTTTTTATCATTGAAGAACAAAATAATATATGATAATTATTAAAATGCATTTAATTTGAACCAATTTGTAAAAGAAAAAAAGAGTATTCACGTGAAAACTATATTAAATTTGCATTAAATTTATCTGAAATTTTCTGAATAACAAGTCTTTTATTAAATTGACTCTTGAACTCAAATAGCAAACAAAAATCAAAAGCCTTAATAAGAGCTGGATATTAATGATAGGATGAATTATGAGACACATAATAAGCCTTTATTAATATTTGAAAGTAATAAAAATAAAACAGAATGAAGTAATAATAGATTTATATTTATATAACAATAGGCTCTTTGCTGTTAATAAAAATTTCTTCTCTTCCTATCATTAAATTAGGGATATTATTGAATCATATCTTCTTTATTATGCTTATTAAGCATTAAATGAAAGAAATTTTTCGTTATATAATTTAATTAAAACTCATTCCAACCAATTCATCATTACTTTAATAAGTTTAATAATAGTTGAAAAAATCCATTAAAAACTTGTCATATTATTAAACTTATCCTTAAAAGACTTGATATTTTACTTGAATATTAAATTCTTTAACAGCGTATAAATAAAGCTCTTAATGAATAAAAGATGAATTCAAGTATTTCTTATCATACCATTTATTCATAAGATTTATTCAATGATCTTTTCATAAGGTTTAAAGAGCAAAGTGTGACAATAGGTTTTGATTCATTATATTTCGATCCCTTTTTTGGAAAATGGTTAGAAAAACTTAAGATAAAATTCTCAAAATAATGGCAAGAGATTCGTCTTAAGTTTGATCTCTTTTAAAGATAACATCATTGGCAAATCTCATGATAATCACAAAAAGGTTAAACTTTCTTCAAACTCTTCAGTGGTTATAAACAAGAATAGAGAGTAAGAATCAGAAAAATATTTGATTGAAAAAAATTTACAGACAGTGGAATTGGCGTCAGAACAGACTCATAAAAATAAATAAGAGAATGGAATATAAAACCATAAGAGCGTCTAAAATGCTTTTTGGGAGAAAATTGAATTGACTTTTAGTTTAGATTCTTTCGATTCTTTCATTCGACATAGAGAATGGTCTATTCTTTTTTTCTTCACAATAAATTCTTCTTAGTTTCAATCTATGAATGAAACTTTTGTTAAATATTTAACAAAATCAGTGAAATTTTGAGCTCAAATATTAGCTTTTACTCAAAGAAATAGTAAAAAATTTATATAAGATATACTGTATATTCTTCTTAACTTCATGTTATACTTGTGTAGTCTTGAGAAGTAGTATTAACTAAGGCTTGTCAGTATCGATAAAAATCAAATGATAGAATGCACTTTCTTTTAGCATTATTTCTTTTACATTAAATTTATGCTCAACTCAGCGGAAAAATGAACAAAACAAAAGTTAAGTTGAAAGACAATCAATTGTTATTTTCAAAGGAAGTTCAGGCTATGTTTGAAGCATTTCGTTGTGATCTTAGGTCTTAAGTGGTTTTTAAGTTATGATATTGAGAAAAAAATAATTCGATTCTTTTAAAAGTTAAGAGAAAGAGAGGGGAAGAGAGAAATTCTTAAAATAGGAATGTTTTAGTGATATTACATACTGTATAACCATATGTGACAAAAATAATTTTTAATAGAAAAGGAAGAAATGTTATTTAGTTTGAGTTGGGAGCACAAAAAAATCAATAAATGCTATTAATAATAACTATAATTGAAAGAGTGCTACTTTCATTTAGCTTAAAACAAGAGACAAACTATATTAGAAAAAAGTGAGCTATAAATTGCGTTTGGCTTAAATTTTAAGGAAGTAGTTTCTAAGAGAGAAGAGAATTGGCTCTGTTTTTCACTATTAAAACAGTTCTTTTTATTGAACGCTAAACCACAAGACATACTAATAAAAGACAGGAGATTACTATTACTGCTATTACCAAATAAATAACTAAACAATAAGACAGTCGCCACGAAGACTGAATATAAGAAGATTAAAATGTAAACTTCTTCTCTTCTTTATTTGCTTGAAAACTAAAAGTCGAGCAGAGAATAAGTCACGCAAATCATTTCATTTTGGATATAAATTTTATTTCAATGACATTTAAGTTATATCTTGATTGAGACTCTCTTAAAACTTAATTTTAAGCCTGAGTGGACAATTCGCGTGTTCACACTTTAGGGCCAATTAAGGGTTTGATTCAGTTTTCTCTTTAATGCCAGTTTTACTCTTATTTGTTACTCAATTAGTTCATCAGTTTATTCTTTAGTATGTGTTCAATGCACTATTTTTTACATGAAATTAAACTATTCGTGTAAATAAACTATAGACAACCACAATGTTAAACAATAGCACCAAAATTTTGTTGCAATTAAATTATGTTTTAATATTTCGAATTTTTAAGCTTTTCTATTCCTATTTGAAAATCAATTGCTCCACAGAAAACAAGATCAAAAAAGAGTGAAATTATGCTTTTGCAACATTATTATGTTCAAAACATCTCAAATGCAATAGAACTCAAAACAATCATATGCTAACTATCCGATAACTTTATGAATTAAGATTTTTTGAGAATTTTCTTAATCAAACTCATTCGATAGCATAAATAATAATTAAGTTTGATTGAAATCTAGGCTAATCTTAGAATTTACAAAAATTCACTTGAAAAATAGCTAAAAATGAATCGAATGCTCATAAATATGTAAATTTAAAGAATGTTATATTAATTTTTTAATTATTTGCACAAAGAAAACCATTTTTTACATAATTTGAATCGAATACTCGCATATTAACATTTGCAAAGAAAAGAGACTTTCGGAAACTCACTCGAATATAATTTTTATCTACGATTAATTTTAAAATAATCTAATAGAGAGATGAAAAATTTTTTTTAATATTATACTGGATTTTCGTCTTTTTCGTCTC
>JAQIWZ010001786.1:0-10699 GCA_034697245.1 Malaconothrus monodactylus
AGCTATTATTTACAGTATTTCGCGAAAAGAAATAATTTTCATTTAATTCTAATGTTAGGTCATTAGTCTCTCTCTCTCTCTCTCTCTCTCTCTTACGAAAGTATTTCTTACCAGTTTAAGCATCATTTAAGTCGAACAAATGGCTTAAGACCCACTTTTCATGTAAGTGACCAAACATTTACAAAACTTATGTCTAACTCACAAAAAAGTTATACAATAGAAAGAAATGAGAGCATGCGATTTGAGTCTATAATATCTCAACCAATTGTTCGTTTTTATCATTCTTATTAAATCAAAACTTTTTTTTTATTATTTTTGAGCTAATGATTCAATTGAATTTCACACCAAAATAGAAAATAGATGCAAAATATAACTGAATTTGAAGTTTTGATATAATGAATAGACTTCATGACAGAATAATAGAATCGAAAGAATTAAATGTCGTTCCAAATTTCATTCAAATGAACTAAATTAAAGATATTTTATAACATTTAAGAACTTTCAACTCGTCAAATATTTTTGATATTAAGTAATTCAAAGACAAGTTCAATTTTAATCTTTAAATTTGAATTCTCCACCAAAAAAAAAGATGAATGAAATATTAAAGACAGCTCGGCTTGTATTGTGAATAATTCATTTATAGAATCAAAGCTTATGCCATATTAGAAAACTAATAGTCTATTTGAAAAATGAAAAACAATAAACTGGAATATCGGGTGTGTTAACTGTCAAATGTGTTCAAATGAAACCATCACATCATTAATAAATAAAATTTTATAAAAAAAATGCTTAAACTACTAATAACTATATTGAATAAGAAAATCTTCATTTGTTTGGATGCCTTCTTCTACAACTACAAGTACAATAACCTCCCGTACAAGAAAGTTGGCTGTAAGTTATTGAGACATTTGTTCAAATTTGAAGCCAAAAAAATTGCATCAATTTAAATCTCTATTTATATTAATAATTATATAAATTAAATGAGTCTCTATTTAATTAGTTGTGAAACACTTCATTAATTGTCAGTAAGAGAAAGATTTAAAAAATTTTCATAAATTTTAAACTATTATTTCTTAATTTAAGGTAAAAGTGTTTGAAATTTGAATGATATCTTATTGAAACAAAATCAATGCTATATTGAAATTACATGAATAGCAACAACACCAAAACCATAATTTAAATTGAGTGAAATTAATTGTTCGTAACCTTATGATAAAAGAAATGTTGAATAACTCTACCGTAATCTAAACTCGGAATGAAAAAACTTATAAATATAATAGCGATTGCATGAACTAAAGGCCGCGATAGCCATGAAGTTGTACCACTGCCTGTGGGCTCTCTCATATTCACATAAATCTCAATACACTCCTCTCCTCCCAATTTCGAAATTAAAGTTAAGCTCAAATTTTGGTGGTTCACGAAAATAGTGGTACAAAAAAAATTTATCGCATATTTATTAAATAGAAAGCTCTATCGTATGCTATTAACAAAATATTTTACAGTACGAAAACCCTTACCTTATATCATTCTTAACTACTATTAAAAAAGCTTGAGGCAAATTCGCCTCATTCTAAAAGAATGCAATTCAGGTATCAAATTGTTGTTTTGTGAATCTTTTTTCATCAGACGCATAAAAGTCATAAGAGTGTTATTATTATTTTAGATAAAAATATAGACAACTTCCGCAACGCTAATAAAGCTGGCGGTAATCAAAATATTTGGTGGAGTTTTTCAACATTTGCATGCATTGCACAAAATTATTTTATGATATACACAAGTTTTTGTGAGGATAAAGTTATTTCTGTTTATTTTATTGATGCCTTTGTATGATAGCAATTGAGGCACAACTTTGAGAACAATTTAAATAAAATTTTTTTCATAGCATAAGTAGTTTATAATAATAATTGTAATTTATGCATAAGAGCAATAGATGCGTGAAACCGGTCAGTGATATCATTTCACTAAAAATTATGAATACTATGAATATATAAACACTAAAACTATTTGAATTCATTAAAAGTAACTCATTGTAAGTTACCTTTTGAAGGGTCAAACTTTAATAAAAGTTGAATAAACAAATTTTTATACTGAAAAATATAATAGCTTTAGGGAAAATAATGTGGATTCTCTTCTTTTTCTAATATATAAAATATTATTTTTAAAAATTAAATTTTATTCTATTCAAAATTTGATCGATTATCTGACAATCATTTCTAAGTTCAAAATAATCATAAAATTAAGTAGTGAAACAAAAATTACAAAATACTTCTATAATTAACAGTTGTATTATTTTTCATCTAAATTGAGAAAAATAATACCTCCAAAAAACATTACCTCCAAAATACTATTTTTAAAAATTATTAAAATTTGTTGATTATTATCTTAAATGTTTTCATGACAAAAAAGTTAATTAAAAAGAATTATTTTAGTTTTATCTAAAAATAATAATAAATATCTTACCATTGCATAACATCAGTTAAGTTTATTTGACTCAAAAAAGTATTTCCAATATTTACAGTAATTGAAGGTTTGCTCCAATATCTGAAAAGTTGATTGCAGAAAGTTTGGAATGCAATCAAAAGCCAAACTTTTGCGATTATCTCAAAAACGTTGTTAAATCGTTGTTCAGTTGGCACAGTCTGAGAGCAGAGAACAGCAAACAATTGGCAAATCAACTTTCTTTTTAGGTATAATCTTACAAATCAGTGGCCTTTTTGGATCATTTACATACTTGAGTTGCGTTACACAACACCAACAATGCAATACAATTCAAGATCGAGACAATAGGAAGCTCTGAGAATCATATCTACAGCTATCAAATATTCATTGCAAACGCTGACGATCTCTCGCAAGAAAAAAGTTAACACAAACCAGAATACGAACTCAAACTATGGCAGAGTCTTGTTGTAAGTTTTGATCTATTCATATGTGTTGTTACTTCACTTCACGGTTGAAAGACTGAAAGCACCCAAAAGAAACGTGATGTGAATTTAAGCCCAGAGGCGATACTGTGCGCAAAAAAAGAAATAAAAAAACAACAATCAAAGCGATTGCCAAATAAGAAGAGTTGGTATTCGCTTTTGTTTAAAGTTGTTCAATACGATCATTATATCGAGCAGTCAACAGTTAACTGTAGTCAACATTTAGGACTTAAATCAAATAATTATCAAATAAAAGTGTTGATATACATAAGTTTTCTTCAAATTCCTAAACATTTTTCATTTATTTTCAAAACAGACTTTTAAAAATCCTTAAAGTGGTTTTTAAAATAAATTTAAACCTCATTTCTGAAAGTTCTTTTTCAAATATTAGAAACAAATTCTTCCTAAAAACTCGTAATTGTCTTTCTTTATTATATGTTAGACCGGAAATTAGTTACGGAAGAGTCGAATTTTTCTTTTCTATTTCAGAACAATTCTGAAAAACGATATAAATAACACTTAGTGTTAGCCAACTTTTTTTTTTGATTTCTTAGAACTTTTCGCTTAAAAGTTAGTGAAAAAAAATTTTGCTGCATTTGAATGAGTTTTTTAAACTGAAAGCAATTACATGAAAAACCATTTGTTCTAAACATAATCGAAAGTGTCGAGAACTCGTTCGAAAGGACAAACTTTTTTCAGAATTTAATTTTGAGATAAAGTAATTGATTGTCTTATTTTTAAACTGATTTTCTAAATTTCACTCAACTTTACTCATTATTTTCAAACTTATTAAGTTTATGTTCCGCATAGACTTCATTCTGAACTGAATTTTATTAAGTCTTATACTGAATGAAAAGGAAATAAAAATTGCAAATTTTGAGATTAAGGCTGAGAAAACCATAATTTGAGTATTTAGTCTAAGTTCAGTTCAGGCCTTTTATTCCAGGCTCAGGAAATTAAAAGTTTGTCAATACATAGAAATACATTAAATTTCATATTAATATTAATGTTAATAAATTTATAAGTTTTCATTCTTTCGACCCACACCTTTCAACTTACTTTTAGGTTAGAGAATAATTTTCTAAAATTATTTTAGTCAACATTTCGCAAATACTTTTTAAAAAGTTTTTAGTTAAATGTAAAATATAATCGAAAATAAAGAAATTAATCTTCAATTCTAAATAATTTATTTTAAATTCTTATCTAAACTCTAATTGAATTTTCTTCTCATTAAATAAAGTTTTTAAAAACTTAAAACTTGTGGCAAAAGTTTTTTATTAGAATATCAAAAGTTATAAAAACTATACGTAAAATAAGACATTTATCCCCTTTTGTGATATTATATTTCATCCATTAATAATGTCAGGCCTACTCGTGTCCCTTACTCTCCCCTTTGTTAGGCCGGGCTCTTGACCCCACTCTCTTAAACCATATTATGTTTTAATATATGGATTAGTTTAAAGTCTTATTAAATAATGTTATCAAATATTTTACGACGTAATTAATGTATGAATTAATGAGAAAAATGTGATGATTTGTTAGCAATTCGAGAGTTTGTCAATTGCTTTGTGTTTAGGTTTGAATTATTTAAATACAATGTAATTATTTTTAATAAAAACTAATTAATCATTGATTTAGTGCTAATTCAATACTATTTGTAATTAAATTATTATTTATAAAAATTAAATAATTTGTGACAAATCAGAGAAAGCGATAGAAAAACAATAGTTTTTAAAAATAGTTGACGAATGGCTGACGAAAACGAACCGGTATTTCATTTATTTAATTATCTATTTTTATAATTGGATTAATTGTTCATTTGATGGACAGTCAGTTCCGGCAACAGTTGAAGAGCCCTTAGATTTGATTCGATTGTCTTTAGACGAAAGAATTTATGTCAAAATGAGAAACGAAAGAGAACTTCGAGGAAGACTTCACGCATACGATCAACACTTAAATATGGTCTTAAGTGATGTCGAAGAAGTTGTGACCACTGTTGAAATCGACGAAGAGACTTATGAAGAGGTCTATAAGACAACTAAACGTAATATTCCTATGCTTTTTGTCAGAGGCGACGGAATTATTTTAGTTTCGCCTCCAATTCGTGGCACCAATTAATCAATTATTGATTATTCACAACAATAAAAACATTTCAATTCTTTAGTTTCGTTTCTATTGAGTGCAAAATACAATTGAATTTTCTTTTTTCTCATAATTTCGTGTTTTATTTAACTTTTTTTCAACGAGTGATTTGTAAAAACAATTTATAAAACTTATTATTTTTTTAAAGAAAAAACTTTTGAATACAATTTTGAAAACATTTTTGTGCGTAAATTGAGTGAAAATGAGTCAAACTATAGATCAAGCACTAAACCATTCAAATAGTTTGGATTCATTCGAAGAGTTGAGAAGTGATGAAACTTATAAACACTTTTTATCGGAGAGTTTTGATTCTCAAACTATATCTTCAATGCATGGCATGACTATTAACGAACAAATCATTAAAATAACAAATGGTATCGAAATATTAAATAAAAATCTAAATTCATTAGTTTGTGACAAATATGAAGACCTTTTGGCCCAATCGACCAAAATTGAGACCTTAGAAGATGTCCTAAAAGTTATTCAAACCAAAATTCAGTCATTATTAACAGCTTTAGAGAGAATTAGGGCTAAACTCGTAGAGCCTTATAATCGTATTTTACAACAAATGGTTTTATTGAATAGACTTCAGAGCACTTGTGATTTATTGCGTCGAACTATTCGTATCATTCATTTGGGCAAACGTTTAGAGCAAAGCAAACTCGAAGAAACAGAACCAACACTTTTGATTCGTGAAATCATAAAAGTTGCGCAATATATCAATGAAATTGAATCCATTCTAAGCGATGACAGCAATGATTTGCTCAAAAAAATTCAAACCATTGAAAATGATATAAAGCTCGCGAAAAGTATTAAAATAACAGTTTTAAGAGAAGCGAATGATATCTTAATGAATGGTTTAGCGAAACAGGACAACAATTATATTTCTGCTGCACTTCAAGTATTTTACAGCTTAAAAATGTTGAACCAAAAAGTAAAACAAATAACTATTGAAAAACAAGATTATATATCGAATGCAATTAAGGAAGCGATCGATGTGACGATTATGAACCAGAATAAGAGTATAACAGGTCCGGGAAGGGTTGTGATACCCATGACTATCGGTCAAAACGTGTCATTCAGATCAACACTTCGTAATAATATCGATACTCTATTGGAGAACATCTACTCTGCTTTCAGTCAAATGAGTTCTATTTATAAGATAATTAAGAAGAAAAGAGATCCATTGACTCACATCTGCTTTATTGATGATTTAGAAAATAAAGACGGACTCAACGAGTTCTGGAGTCATGTCACCAAATCATTGTCCGAACAGTTGTGCAAAGCGGCCAACGATTCAATAATATTAAAACAAGCTCTCGAAGGAGAATATCCTAAGCTTTTGAGTTCATTCAGTGAGTTGTGGAAACGTATTGCTCGTGACGATAAAGATATAAATGCGGAGAAAGTATTGCGTTCATCGATGCAACCCTTCGAAAGCGCTTATTTATCTCGTTCTTTGTCTCTTTTGTTTGATTCAGTCAATAAAGTTTTTGCTGACGCCAAAGAAACTTCTCTCACTTCAGTCACTTCTGGAAATATGTCTTCGAATGCGCCTTCAAATGAAGACATTGAAGCTATTGTTAAACATATCACAAATGAATTGCATGTCTCGAGTGTTGATCCAGTTTTGTGCAAATCCGTTGCCAAAAATGTGAGCAAAACTATTAATTCGTTTGTAATTAAATGCGAACAATTGACTTCAGTTGATGGCGATTCTACTCAAGTGATCGGACCCCTAACTAATAGTCAACTCCTTAACGCTACTATTGTTCATAGACTCGAATCATTTAGGATTCAAATGAATAATCTATTGGCGTCTTCTGCCTGTTCTGTTGAAGGCATCAAAATTGTTGAGGAATCGTTGACTTCTGTCGAAACATTAATGACTAATACTATCAATCCTATTATGAGTTCTGTTATCGATTCAATAGAAGCAATAATGTTGACAATGCATTCAGAAAATTATAATAGGTTTCTATTCTATCACTTTTTTGCAATTTTCAATTATTGAAATATCTGTTTTTCCAACAGTCAAAGCGAATCAACTGATTCTCAGTGCTCGGGATATATGAGAGAACTTCAGGGATTCATTGCCAGAGTTACTAATGTTTATTTCAAACAATTGCCTGATTGTGAAGTTATGCAAAATAGGTTTCAATTATTTTCATTATTTAAATTTATAAATTTGTTTAATAGTTCGTTATTTTCTTCATTCATAAAATCAAATATTTTCAATTCTGATTAACAATTGAGAAATTTTTCATTCAAAATATAAAAATATTAACACTCAATAAACTTTTTTTTGAAGTATCCATAAAGTGGCCAATCGGACAATTGAACTATTTTTACGGCACACAACTCTTGTGCGTCCGCTTTCTAATAGCGGTAGAATGAAAATAGCGGCTGATTTCGCACAACTAGAAATGGCAATCGGACCGCTTTGTCAAAGAATCGGAGATTTGGGCAAAACTTATCGAATACTTCGTTCGTTTAAGCCTTTATTGTTTCAAAACGCAGAAGCAATTTCAAAATCTGCCGCAATCGGAGATCTTATTCCATATTCTCTTGTATTACAATTCCTTATTTCTTGTTTCGCACCAAATGATATAAAGTCTCCGCACGAGAACATGAGTTGGTCTTTGTCTCGATATTCAAAATGGCTCGACGAACATGAAAAGGAATCCGATAGACTCGCGCTAATTAAGTATAGATTTTTCGACTTTAATTTTAGATTTTTAATCAAATAATTGTCAAATTTTAGGGACGCTTTAGAATCATATGTCAAACAAATCCGTCGACAACAGGGGAAATCATTTGCACACGTCTATCCTATTCTATTAGAACTCTTGCAAAAAGCACTTCTAAAGTCTACTCCTGAACAGTAAATCCAAATTCTTGTCAATTTTATTTATAAAAAACAACAATAAATTCTTTAACTTTAATTTTTTTAATGTTTTTCTTCAGTACTGATACAATTCTAATGTTATTAAAAAATAATTTTGATTTTTACAATAAAAGATCAGTTCATTGTCTTAACAATGAGTGAAAAAAACTTCTCAAAATGTTAAATGAATTGAACTTAAATTAGTTTAAAGAAAAAAGTTAAATAAAAGATAAATTTAACTGATTTACTGAACGTAATGCGTTTGTTTTCGAAATAATTCTAAAGTAAGTGAAGCCAAAAAGGCAGGAAAGCTATCGTGTTGTGCGAGATATGTCTGAACCGATTCTTTCAACTTTTCTGAATAGCTATTCTCGAGTAACTTAATTGTTCTGTCGGTATCCCATTCGAAAAGTAAGATATCATTCGGTGATTCCGCATAAATATGAGATAATCTATAGGTGTTTTGTTTGAGAAAATCGATTCGATAACCCGTCAGAATATAACAGACTTCTCGAAATTCTTTACTCGTCTTTTTGAAAGCGTCGATAATGTTTTGCTGACGCTTTTCAGCTGAGCTCAGCTTCTGTTGTAACTTTTCTACTTCTAAAGTGTTTTTAATTCCTTCGTCCAGTTGTCGCGTCATATTTGCATCACTTCCAGATTCTAATAATTGCAATTTTGTCGATAGTCTACGATTTTCATCGATAAGTCTTTTGAATTCTTCATTATATTGTTCGATGTTATGCGACAATGGATTCTGTTTGAAATGAATGACACGATAGGAATCATTGCTTTCAAAACAGATCGATTTGTTTATATTTTCGAGCTGTGAATTAAGTGAACGCAGTTTTGAGATTTCATTCTTAAGTTCATTAATTTCTTGATCATATGATTGAACTTTATTTTGATCTTTATTTTGTTTCAATTCATTTTCTAACTGTTCGAGAAGTACTCGATAGTCATCAAGAGTTGATTCCAAAGCTGTTATTCTTTCCTGAGAAGCCTTATTATAATCAAGAGTCACGTCGTGTTCATAGGAAGCAATCAGTCTTTTGTAAACATCTTTTTCTTTAGCAAATAAAAGGCATTTTCTGTTCATCTTTTTCATAGATTCGCTTTGATCTGAAAGTTTTTTCTTACAATCCGTTAATTCATTTTGAACTAAACGTAAATTGCATTCCATTTGAGTTTTCACTGAATTTATTTCATTCAACTGAGCCTTAAGTGAACTGATTTCAGAGAGCAATGAAATCTCATTCTGTTGCAATTTATTGATATGTCCCGAAACACGAGACGGCGAGTCAGTGGCCAACACTTCATGCCATTCAGTCAAACGCGTTCGCAAATTATCGCAATCGACATCCATTTTGATCGAATCTTTCATTTGATTTTGTGCTTTACTTAACTGTGATTCTAAACCAATCAGTTTTTCCTGAAGTATTAAATTCTTAGAGTAAACATCACTCAAGAGTTCGTTCTCTTTTTTGAGTTGTTTATTTTCTTCTTTACATTTTCTCAACTCTTGAATTTCATTTTGTAAAATATCCTTCAGTTTCATTCCGTCTTTATATGACTTGATTTCTTCTTTGAGTTGTGATACCTCTATATTTGCATTATTTAATTGCAAAGAAAGCGCTTCACTGTCTTTAACATTAGATATTAGGTCTTCGATGTGTTTGACTAATACTTCTCTTTCTTGACTACATTTGTTGAGTTCTGTCTCAAGAAATTTGATTTGTTGTTGATATGGAACCAATTCTTGTGAATGTTTTGTTGCAACTGATTCGCAATTGATTTGAATGTCACTCAATTGAATACTTAAATCGCTGTTTCGTTTTTGTAAATCAATTATTTTCTTTTCGTATTTATCATATTCTGCCGAAAACTCTTCTCTGGCATTATCCAATTGCAAAAGAGTTTCGTCTGATTTTTGTTGAATATATTTGATTTGTTTTTCAAATTCAAAACATTTATCTTTTTCTCTTGTGACCTCTTTATTCAATTTGTCGATCTTTAACTCGTATTCAACTTTTAGTTCAGAATTTTTAACGTAACTTTCATTTAGTTTGTCCTCCAATTGAGTCACTTTAGTCTTAATGGCCATAAGTTCTGCTTCTTTTGTAACAGAATTCCAGTCAATCGAAGGACTGGTTGTCTTCGATTCAAAAGTTTTGCTCTCATTTCTATCCAATAATTTCTTAATATTTTGCGACTTTTCTAACGATTGTTTAATTGATTGCAAAATATTTGGACAACTTTTAAGAATCGGAGAATTTTCCAAATTATTCAAAGGATTGTCATTTGTTTTAATGGTTTCGTTATCGAAATTAAGTCGAGTCACGACTTGAGCGACACCAGAGTTCGGGCGACCACTCATTATAGGGTAAGGTCTCATTCGAGTCATTGTCGAGAGCGCAGCACTTCTTTCACCAATTATTTTACCGCCAATTGTATTACCGAATAATTGATTTCGATTTATATTTGTTTTAATAGAAGTCGAACTCATTTTCACAGAAGTGGTCGGCTTTGGAATGAATGACAAACCAATCGATGGCCTAATCATTGATTGTTTGTTGAGTGTCTTCGGCAGTGGTAGTCGTGACCGAAATTCTTCTTTATTTGAATCCATTTTTATTTTAAATAAATTGAAAATATTATCAAAACTGATAAATATTTATCTGTTTTTTATTTTATTATTTTAAGTGTTGATAACAAACGGCTCTTTCGCTTAAGAGACTCTCATTGGCTC
>JAQIWZ010001787.1:0-10694 GCA_034697245.1 Malaconothrus monodactylus
ATTCGAAATAATTTTGAAAAAGTTTTTGATCTGATTATTTTTGTAGATCAATTGTGATTCAACGAAAACTCAATTTCTAATTATAATATAAAAGTAGAAATGACACCAATTTGAATATTTTGATTTTTAAATATATATTCTGATACTTTTCACACTAAGTTTATTCTGATTTAATTATATTTGAAATCTTAATTCTAATCTTACCTTTGATTATTCAAATTATAAAATGTAATGAATTCATTACAATTTGAAATAAAATAATAGTCTTTTATTTAGATACGAATTTAATTTTATGTTTAACTGTTTTGTTATAAATGATGTTTCAGAAAATTTAAGAGAAATATTATTTGTAACTTTTTTCTTTGGTTCTCAATTTTTGAATTTATGCAAATAGAAAACTAATGAATCGCATGTGAATGAAGCGCATAACTAAAAATTTTTATATATAAATTGCAGAATTGAGTTTATTGTCGTCACGAACAGATTCTAATAAATTCTTATATCATTAGCTTTTCGATAAAATTCAATATAAAGCGTGTTATCGTGTAGTAAAGCTTTGAATTAAGTTTAATTTATCTCATTTTTGATAATTTTCAAACAAAACTACATTTTATGAAATTGAAAACTATTTATTTCATGCAAATTAAATTCATTAAATCAAGATATTTGTCATATTATTCAACAAGAATTACTTTTAAAGTGTTTTAAGTAACTTTCATAGAGTACTTAACAGTTTAGTTAAATTTTGGCTTTAATTAACTGTTGACTTGCGAGAGAATTTACGTATTTTAAAATTAGTGAATAAACATTTTATGCTATAATTTGAAATGAATGCATGAATTTGTTGCTAACACTTAATAGTACTGTTTTTTAAATCTAATGCATTGAGAACATGACTTTTAAGACTTATTCACGAGTCAAAATGAGTAATTGGATCCCAAGACTATAACAATAGAAACTTTATTTTTTTGTAAATTGAAAATAAAGAAAAGTAAACGTAGGCTAAAAGTGAATGAAATTTTACTAAAAAATTTTAATAATTCCATTTTTTCGCGTGGGATAAAAAGATATAAAACGTAAACCTTGAAAGATGTGAGTCTATTATTCCAGAGAGTATTATTCTAATCACAAAAGCTCTGGTAACTCGAGTCAACTGATAGCCTAACGCTCCAACATTTTGCTATTCTATTTTTGGAAAATATTTCTTCCAGTTTGATTATTTGAGATGAAGAACGAAAAATCTATTTTTCACCCACTCGTAAATACGATGTGTAAAAATTGAGTTTTTTTTTCTTTTATAAAAAGCTTCATTAATTTCATGTTTTGGTCACAATAAATAAAATTGAGTTCTAATTTAACTTTAAATCAAATATAATAATATTAACAAATATTTTATGCATTATTAACCAACAGTGACAAAAGATAACTTTACGAGTAATTAAATCAATTTAATGGTCTTAAACGGTCTCATTAGTTGACTCAATGCAGCCCTATATTAAAACTGCTTTAGATTCATTAAATCTTTTAAGTTATTAAATCATTTTTTAATTTTTTAATTTTTTAATTTATTGGTAATAATTGTTGGCATTCCAATAAAATGACATCAATTTTTGAATGAAATAATCTCTAACAATAATTTAATAACAATAAAATTTTATCAAAGACTGCGATTCAATTAGTGGGACAATCATTCAATATCGATATAATAAGAGGACATAATTATAGTTTTGGAGGAATGCTTCAAAGTTTGCGAAACTATTTATAAAGTATTTGTGTTACGGGTATTGTATATCAACGAATGGGAGGCATATCCGAGAGTTTAGATCTCAAACTCAGTTCGTTTAATCACTCATTAAATTGAAATTGAAATTTTCAAATCATGTTTTATTCACTCAAATCGAGAATAATTTAAAACCGAATTTATTTAAAAGTTAAAGTTCTAAAAGAAAAAGTTTAAAAAAAAAGTTTAATAGAAATAGTGCTGACATTCAGTGGTCTAAAATATGACTCAAAGCAATGCATTTCTATTTCATCACTATTTCAGTCAAATTCAAAGACTTTCATCGCATTCATTACTTAAGTGTTTAAACATTTATTTAAATAATTATTTAAATATTGATTTGTTTGAAATCATTTTGATATCAATAATAATAATAATAATATAAAACGATAATTAATAGAATCGATGGCTTTGTCGAAAATGTTGTCAACAAATAATACTATATTTTGCATTAGAAGTTGTTATCGAAGTCAACAATACTTCAAATCGATTTCAAATAATTATTTGTCATTAAATACTAAACGATTTTATTCATTATACACTTCAAAAACTGTAAGTTTTAATAACTATTTATCAAATGTTATAATTGTTTAATATTTTGTCTAATAATTGAAAGACTCGTTGTTTCGATGGTTTTAAACTTATGCCAAATAATAGCAGTTATCGAACATTGAGTTCATTTAAATCGGACACAACTATAACTTTTAAACCAAAAGTTGAAGAAAACACTATAGATCTGACAGATTTTGTGGTACCCGAAGCCCCAATTCCTTTGGAAGAGACTATTAGTCAAACTCTTACCAATAATATTGATATTCCTTTGACTGCATTAAATTTAGGCTCAAATTACACACCAGTCGGTAATTATTTATAGAAGTGGTATAATTGAGTTGTCTTAATGACTAATTGTATGATAGGATGGATTGTGCATTACTTAGAATTTTTGCACTCATCGATGCCCTGGTGGGGGACCATTGCTGTGGCCACTCTTACGCTCAGAATATTAATGTTTCCATTAGTCATCAAAGCCCAAAGTCTGTCAATTCTACTTATTCTTCTAATATTTATATCAATCTATTTATAGGAAAATGATTATAATTTTTTGCAAATTTTTTGATAAATCAAAGGAAACGCTATGAAAATGAATGCCGTTTTACCAGAACTTCAATTATTACAAGAAAAGGCAACTCAAGCAAGACTTACGGGCAATGCATTGGAATGTAATTAATAATAAATTACTTTAATATTTGAATTTTTAACTATTATTTTTTCAAAATATTAACGTACTTTAGTTGCAAAATATTCTGCACAACAACAAGAATTATACCGAAAGCATGGCATAAGTCCTTTTAAATCACTTTTGGTGCCAATGGCTCAGGTTTTATTAGAATAGAATTAATTTTTTTGAATTTTGTTTTCATTATTGAATCTTTGAAAGGCGCCGGTCTTCATATCGTTTTTTGTGAGTCTCCGTCGAATGGCTAACCTTCCAGTCGAATCAATGAAAACGGGCGGAATTTTATGGTTTACAGACTTGACAGTACCTGATCCATACTTTTTATTACCAATACTAACTGCTGCAAGTCTTTGGGCTGCTCTAGAGTTAGGCGTAGAATCTGGTAATTATTAAAAAATTTTGTAGAATCTGGTTTCAAATTCAATTATTTAATTATTTTCTTGTTATAAATATAAAGGCGCGAATCCCAACACTTCAGTTGTTGTCAAGTATATGATGAGAGGTTTCCCAGTGTTTACTCTTTGTTTTATCTGGAATTTTCCGGCAGCAATACTGACCTATTGGTGCACAAGTAATATAATATCTTTATTTCAAGTCGTTTTACTAAAGCAGACAAATATTCGCAAATTTTTGAAAATTCCGCCCGCAATCAAGTACTCACCCGAACAGTTGCCTAAAAAGCAAAAAGGATTTATTGCAAGTATGTATCAATTCTTTATAATTCATAATTATTTTAATGAAATCAATGTTAGTTTTAAAGAAAACTCCAAAATGTTTAGTTGAATAGTGAATATTTAAAATAAATATTTCAAAAATTAGTTCATTTAATCTTTATTTTTTTAAAAATTTTGCTCAAATAGCTGTCAAAGAATCGATGGATAATTCAAAGATCGCAAGAAAATTAGAAGATCGCAAAACTATAGATGACATTAATTTCAAGAAAGCAGCGATCGGTCCCATTAAGAAGACTTATAAATACGATCCAACAAAAGTTGAAAATAGAAACTGATAGTCAATAAAATTAATAATAAATAATTATTTTGGTTCTGACCAGAGTTTGCCTTAGTTTATAAACAATCTTTAGAATTGTTAATCATTTAATAGAAATGAGTTTAATTGACTCGTTATAGATATCAAATAAAATTAATCATTAATTTATTCATAATTTGTTGATTTGTTGATCACTTATTGATATATAATTGAAATTAAGTAAAGAACAGAAAACTGAACGCTTAATAATGTTTCGATTTAACGTTTAATTTATCCAAAATATTATTAAAAATCAGAGATTGAAATATATTTTGAATTAAAACAAAGAAAAATTAATTTAAATACTATTTTAATAATAAGTTTGTTTTGAATTTTGCGCTCAAATGAAAAGCATTGACTTTAAGCCAATCATAAGCTCTATTTGAAAGCCATTTATTTAAAAACTAAAAATTACTCAAAGAGCCGATAATTGATTTAATTTAAAAAATTATTGACAGAAAAATGCTTTTGGAATACATTTCACGTAAAGTATCAAAAGTTCGTTGGATTAGAAGTGAGTCGGAATTGAGGTCAATCTGTGATAACTCATCGAAGACAGACCTCAACTGGTTTTGTGGGACTTACGGCGAACAAGAAAACAATTCATTATCCATTTTGTGTAACACTCAATCCAATTATGATAGCATTCAATTGAAGACTCAATCAGAAGTGAGTGTTGGCTCAGATGTCACGCAAATCAATCAAATTAATGGAAACACAGTTGCCATCAGTCTATCAAACGGTGAAGTGTTGTGTTTGACTTTCACTTCAAATAATCTTCAATTAAGACATAAATGGGATTCAGTGGACAGTGAGTCGTGTAATGATTTGGTGTTCAATCGATATAGTGATGAACTGATCACTTGTGGAGACGACGGACGCATTGGTCGCATAAATGTGGACAATATTTCAAATGTAATTAAATCGAAATGTTTGACACAAAACTGTTTGGAGAGCATTGACTTAATATCTGCTAATGAAGTGATTTGTGGCACATCATCGGGTCATTTGAAACTGTATGACATTCGCAAAGAAGAAGTGGTTCTATCGATGGCTAACGAACAGTCAGTCATAAGTTGTGTGAAACGCAATCCTCACGTCTCACATATGATCTCTTGTGGTAATGATGTCGGAGTTCTTTCCTTATGGGACATGAGAAATAATGGCAAACAATTGATGCGAGTCTCAGGTCATAGCGCTCTCATCTCTGAACTCAACTATAAGTCAAATGAACCAAATATTTTGATAACTTCTTCATATGACGGACAACTGTTAAGATGGAATATATCTTCCGCTTCACAATTGGTTTCAGTCGATGCCATAATGGGAAGAGAGGGCTCTTCGCCTATTAATTCATTTGACGTCAACTCTTCGGATGGAATAATATTTTCTGCGGATAATGAAGTTTTATATTTGGGTCGTTTGTAGTTTTAATTTTTTCAAAATGAATCAAATAAATGTATTTTTTCTTAATTATATGAATAATAAACATGCAATTCATCGTGATTTTGATTAATTTATTACCAAAATATCGCTTATTTGTATAAATACTTATAAAATAATTGTTTTGGTAGAAAAAATTGATATTCTTTTAAGCAAACGTGAAATCGGCGAATAAAAGGGGAAAAGTTGAATATAATTTGCTGAGTAATGAAATGTTTGAACAAAAAATCAAAATTTATTAACGATTGGAATCTTGACTATTCATGCTAATGTTTTCAAGTCATAATATCTCCAAAAGTCTCGACAAAGAGAGCAAAGGTTTCTTAAGGAATACTTTTCTAAAGGTTAATAAATAGTTAACTCATGTTCAAAATGCAACAAATGGCTTCGCAAAGAAGAAGAAGCTCTGTTATGGATTACGAACAGTCCTTAATGTTTGGTCAATATAGGGAACAATTGGCTAATTTTGCTTTAGTTCAGTCTCAAAAGTCAAATCAACTTAAAGAAGAGAGGCAGAAAAATGGTGCCAAAGATAAAATTAATAAATTATCTTTTGCCGGAAACGTTAAACTAAAATTGAAAAAAATTATGGAAAAAGGTGGAGATCACATTCTTTTGGCACTTTTAGCGATTATAGTCGCTCTTCTTAGCTTTATTATGGATATAATAATTCACCATTGTTTTGATAGTGTGTATAATTCATTGATTCATTTATATATTGTTCTTGTTTAATTGTTCTAAAATTGAATGATTTCAAATTGATTTAGTCCGAAATTGGCTCGTAACTAAAATTACTGATGTTTATGCTTATAATTTCTTGATATGGATTGCATTTACTGTAACTTTCATCATGTTTGCTGCTATTTTTGTGCGTATTGTATCTCCACAGGCAGCTGGAAGTGGTGTTTCTGAAATGAAGGTCTCATTTATTCCTAAATTCTTTATTGAGTTTTTAGTATTACAAAACTTCATAATTTTCAGGTTATCTTACGTGGAGTTGTACTAAAAGGTAATCAAATTTTGAGATTATTTTTGCATCAATTTTACAATTTTGGAATATTTTCACGAAGAACTGAAACTTTTAGATACTTTAATTTCTAATTTTTAGAATATCTATCTTTTAAAACCTTAACCGCAAAAGTGGTGGCCCTGCCATTTGTTCTCGGTATTCAATAAGAATAATATCAGTTTTAAGAATAATATTATTAAAATCTTATTTAAATGTTTGACTCAACTGATTAGGGAGTGGACTACCTCTAGGAAAAGAAGGCCCGTATGTTTCTCCATTTAAATCGAGAACTACAGCTCTAAATGTAATGGATATTATGACTTAATTTTAGATTCGTTCACATTTCTTCCATGGTTGCGAATCAACTCATTAAATTATTTGGTTCAATGACAAACCCACTCGAGTATGAATCGAGATTTTTAGAAGTAATCAAAAATGAGAAAACAAGCTTTCAATCCTATTCTTCTAATTTATTCACTAAAGTTTTTTTTATGTATTGTAGGTGATAGCAGTTGCGTGTGGTGTCGGTGTTTCCACTTGTTTTGCTTCTCCAAGTGAGAGTCCATATTTATAATATAAATAATACCAAATAATTCATATGTAGTATTGATTACATTCTTTGGAACTTTGTCTCATTTTATGAAACGGCATTTTTTCTTGTCTAACAAACAGTTGGTGGCGTATTGTATAGCATAGAAATAGTTTCCGTTTTCTTTTCTGTGCGTTCCTATTGGCACGGATTCTTTGCGGCCACTATTGGAGCGCTTTTCTGGAGACTCTTAACTGTTTGGTTCCAGTTTGAAGATAGTATAACACATATATTTAAAACTTACTTTCGTAGAGAACAACCGTATGAAACGCTTGAATTAATCACATTCGCTATTTTGGGTGTTTTGTGTGGTTTAAGCGCTTTTATGTTTGTCACAATTCAGCGTCAATTTGTTCTTTTCAATAGAAGGCAGAATTCATTCAATAAATTTCTACAGAAATATCCGATACTATATCCAGCTCTAGTGACAACACTAATAGCTGTCATTTCATTTCCCGGTTCTTTCGGTCAATTTTATGCGTCCTGGTTATCATCGGGTTTGTAAAAATATACTTTCATTCATTTCAAATAATAAATATTAATTATTTTTCAGAACAATCAATGCATGAGTTATTTAGTAACTATACGTGGGGTACAGTCGCCGATCAGATCGATCGCGACGAAATCATTGACAATTGGAGAACTGCCTCAACTTCAGTCTATATGAATACTTTTTTATTTTTCATAATGAATTTATTAGTAGTAGCTTTGGGATCAACCCTTCCAATACCACTCGGATTGATTATTCCAAGCTTCAAAATAGGTGCTGGTCTCGGGAGGTTGTATTTTTGAAGATTGACAAATGAATCATAGAATAAAATTGAGATTCATTTATCAGATTTTATGGTGAATGGATTGCATACCTTTTTCCAAAAGGGATCAATCCTTTCTACGATCGAACAAACCTTCCAATCATAGCTGGAGCATATGCGGTTGCGGGCTCTGCGGCCTGGGCTGGAGCCAATACTGGTATTCATTTATTTCAAAATATCAACAAACTCTAAAGTCTTTACTTGTCTTTACAATTCAAAACTCAGGCGCGCTCTCTTCTGCTGTGATTGCTTTTGAAATGACTGGTCAATTGACGCACTTATTGCCAATAATTGTAGCGGTAGTAATTTCAACATTGGTAGCTCAACGTCTCGGCCCTTCTATTTACGACAGCATAATTAAGCTCAAAAAGCTTCCATATTTGCCTTCAATTATTCAATCGAGTTCTTCAGCTCATCGTATATTCGTTCAAGACTTTATGCAACGTGATTTGTTATACGTGTGGGAGGGCTGCACTTTTAGATATATACGACATTTACTCAATTCTAAAGAAAGCTTTAGCGTTTATCCTTACGTTAAATCTCCAGATTCTTTAATATTGTTTGGAACAGTTGAACGAATAGAACTCATAAATCTATTAGAAAATCAATTGAGTAGAGATCGTATGATTGATGATTTTAAGAACAAGTCTTCATCAACACAAAGTCTGAATAGGCCATCACCTACTTGTCCAGTACACGGATCGCAACGATTTCAAGTCGCAACCATTCCCGAAGATGAAGTTTTAGAAATCACTTCTGTTGGGGTCAGTTTTATAAATTCACTAAAATCTCTTTCATTATAAATTCCTATAATTGGCTTATTTTAAAATGTTTCTCACGAACTTTTAAATAATAAATTAGTTTCAAATCATTTTCTATCTATTAGTTTCAACGAATTATACGCAGACATAAAATAATTAATTCTAAGTCTATTATAAACAATTAAAATTTTAATGTAACAGAAGCACGCGTGGGAAGAACAACAATTGGATCTTCCAGTCGATTTCAGCACATGTCATATCGATCCGGCGCCTTTCCAATTAGTTGAAGGAACATCTCTTATGAAGGTTTTTCACTCATTTAATCACTACTAGTCTTTAAATATTTAACCCGAGCCTTTTTCTGTTCAACTTAAGGCACATAATTTATTTTCATTACTTGGTCTACAATTGGCTTATGTGACAGCACTAGGAAGACTTATTGGAGTTGTTGGACTAAAAGAGGTATTTATGTGAATTTCAATTATTTTTTAATAAAAAAAATACATAATTAGATACGAAAAGCCATCGAACAAATGAATAGCGGGGCACTACCAAGAAAAAAGAGTGATCCTTTGCCTGAATCTCAGCCTCTAAAAGAATAGACTTTTCTCATCTTCAACTTTCAACTTTTCTCAATAGTTCTCATCGAGTCGACACTTACTTTTATACAATTAAGTAAAGAATTAGTTTCTTTGAATAACTCATTTGTTCATGAAATATAGAGAAATTGAATTTCTAACTTTATAGCATATAATTGAACGTTTTTTCTAGTGAATTAAAATTAAAATTTTATTATAAAAATTAAAATTTCAATAATTTATATTCTAAAATATGATTGCACTCTTTCATTACTGTTCTTCTGAATAAAATTTACATAAAATTCAAACATAATTAATGGCTCAATAAGTTCTTATCTAAAGTGATATATAATCTCAAGTGTTGCAAATTTAGAAGTTTGCGAGTTTTTAAATCCACAACCTTTTGGTTCATTGTTTGGTCTCTATTTTATAAAACAATCAGTTATTGTCAAAACAAAAAAAAATTTAAAATCCTTTAAAATCATAGGCTATTTGTTTCGATTTCTTTATCACTTTGTTTAGTAGTTTCCGAATCATTAGTTGCAACTGATGTGATGGTGTCTTCATAATTAACATCAGATTCCAAAACGTTTATATTATTTATATTGGGTTTACTGTTAGGAACGAGTACTCCTGCGTTCATTCGCTCGATCGATGTGCGTAACTATTAGTCAAAATATCAATAAAATATATATTGAATACTTAATCAAATATCTCATGAAGTGATTAAAGAACATAATCAATAATATACATCTTTAAGAGCCACGACTCCAACTAAACGTCCTATTGATGTGACGTATGCGTGATTTAGGCCTAACATTGAAAATATTGAATGCACTTTAAGTAAAGTTGTTTTTTCTACGAGTTGAAACGGTGCGGGATCTATACGACAAGATGATATGTCAATTATTGAATTGAGCTGATCTTCTTCCCACGCCAACTGCTCCTCTGGTGACATATCAATCACTCTCTCGCGAGGCTTTTAATAATAGAATTTTATTTAATTTAGTTTAGAAAATGTTTTTTACAATCCATGAACAAAAAATTCAAATACTCACGAGTTGTACTCTTCTGTGAAACGTGTTATGAGGACTCGTTGATTTTTCTTGTTGTTTTACGTTCTGCAATAAAGTTGAAGAAATTTATTTATGAATGTCTGATACATTTGAACAGTATTTTTCACGTTTTTCTAAATTGTCAATAATTTTTTCTTTCAATTATAGCATAACTTATAAGTTATAATTCAGTGAAACTTTCTTTTTAACTTAAAAATTAGTTTTTATCATTAGAAACATGAATAATTTGATGAAAAAGTAAATCATTTTATTTATGAGAATTGCACAAATTAAGTGAAATAGAAATTAAGCAAACATTTAAATGAACAAACCTTATCCGGGTTCGCATCTTGAAGTTTAAGACTCTTGAAAAATATATTTTCGAATGCATGCCTTAATCG
>JAQIWZ010001788.1:0-10691 GCA_034697245.1 Malaconothrus monodactylus
GTTCGTAAGAAGAGGCCAATCAATATTTAGTGCCATTTATTTCAGCGAACTATATATCAAATGTGTCTATTTTTCTCTTTTCTAATTATTTAAAGTTTAATCCCATTTACTTTCAATGAAATGATAGAAAAAAATGTTTTATAATCAATAAAAACTGAATCTTTTCTTAAAAACCAATTTTTATTAATTTTAAAGTTATTTTCATTAACAAAAGTATAAAAAGTTTAGTTAAGTTCTAAAAATTATTTAAAAATTGATGTCCAAGTCTAAAGTCTAGACTGCAGTGGACGCCATGCAGTCTTTGTTGTTTGAGAGATAAAAAAATGATTGCAACACATCCGTTAAACCTAATATAAGACTTCATTCAAAAACTCAGGCATTTCTCCAATTCTTGGATAACGAGTTGTTAATAATAACTACATTTTGTAATACAGTATTTAATTTATGCCATCTTTGATATGATTACTATTTACTAATAAACTATTCAATTATAGAGTTATAATGAAAGGAAATCTCGAAATAGAGATATATTTTTTATGATATTATTTCCTGTCTTAAGAACATATTTGGGTCAAGTGTTGTTAATCTGGATTTCATTTTTACAAGAACTCAATTGTGTACAAAGTTTCGTAAAACGAAAATAATGATCAGGCTTTTGATCACTGATTAGCTGTTCTGTTGGCAACAAATCTAAACTTTATTTTTCTTAATCAATATTTTTTGAAAAACACTGAATTTCTTTTAAATAAGTTCATAATAAAAATTATCGATTGATTAATTTTGATTCATAAAAAAAATTACTCTAAGTTTATATCTGAAAGTTGTTTTCGACTTAATTCATATAAAAATTGAACAAAACTATAAGAGTTTGAACACTAGTTGTATTGTATGAGAAAATCTAAATACTTTGCAGAACTTTTTCTAACATTGAATTTGAATACATGTATACAAAAAGAATCTATAAGTGGACTTTAGAACTAATTGATAATGAATATGAGATCTATAAAGAGATATCCAACCCATTAAACTAAAATTGAAGTGAAAAATTGTTGGAAATCTTCATTTCTCAAGTCTAGTTACTGATAGAAACAAAATTTTCGACTCTAAATACTAATTATCTTAAGAATTAATAACATTATATTAGATACGAAACAGTAACTCGAGAGCATAATTAAGTTTATATTTGTTGTTAACTTGTCTTCAATAAAGACTTAAGACTTATCAAAATATGTTTATTTCTCAGATATTGTGAGAAAAATATATGTGATATTGAGAAATAATTAATAAAAATGACAACATCTTCATTGCATGAGACAGTTTTTATCATATATACGAACATATTATCTTACCATTCAACTAAATAGATTGGGAAACAGTTAAGGCCCTCGCAAAGAAATATTTTCTGATAGAATTGTTGAGTTTATTACTCTCTATAGCGAAATATATTGTAATCTCATTTAATTTTTGAACAAAATCTCACTGATTGTTAAGCCCAGAGATTTGAAGTATTCTAAGAATACTTTTATTTTTAATATTGAAAGAATGATAAATGTTTGACGTCTAACATATTTTAGCTAATATTTTAAGCCTTAAATCAATGTTAGAACTAAACTTAGCATAACTTTTGACGTAATTGAATGTTCCCTTACATCGATTTATTGATTAAAAAATATTTCAATTATGTTATTAAACATCTTATTAATTAAGTGTTTTGACAGAAAAAAACAAATCTTGTGTTTATTTTAGACTTAACGTCAAAGTCATTATTCGTTTCTAATATTGTACTTCAATCCTTAAACTCTTTAATAACGTTGATAAATGATAAGAAACATGAATTTCTGATAAAATACAACTACAAACCCCTGTAACTTTTGTTGTTAGCTATACATCTCGAACGTTATATTTCGTAATAATTTTGATGTCTCTAACACAAAACTATTTCTATGAAAATATATTCAATTTTCTTTAATCACTCTCGATATTCATATTGACTCATTTGAGTTACTTTGAATAGCAATCTGTGTGTTACGTAATTCTTGCACAAACGGATGCATTGAGAATATGAATATCTCAATATCTAACTTATTTGCTAACAAATTCTCATTAATTTTCTTTATCATATAATTCCGTCAAAATATTTACAGAAAAACTGTTTCTCGACTAAATCCACATAAAGTGTATCATATTTGATTAAATAAACTCTTTAAATATGTTTAATTATTCTGTTTTTTGCCCAACAAGAACCATATTTTTGAAGTTTTATCTTATTTATATACTTAATATCAATTTATTTTAGCAGAAATTTCAATACATTAAAGTTTAAACCTTAGAACTTGAACATAGAATCAGTATTTTTTTATTTTTTTTTTTTGAAGAATTGAAAATTTAATTTAACAAATGATGTGCTGTAACACATAATGATTAGTGACTTAGTTTTAATAAAAATTTATCTTTTAATGTGTCAGCAGTGAGTTATTGAAGTGCTAACTTTTTCCTGAATATATAAAATTTCATTAATGATGAATAATAATAAGAATTACGGAAGATTTTTATTATAAAAAAAAACTTTTAAAAGTTTAGGTCTCAGAAATAATGAGTAAAAGATTCCTTAGTTTTCTTTTGTGGGTGAGATTTTTCAATCAATCATAGCAAAAAGAAAAAAATAAGTAAAATGAGTAGCATTTCATTCATCCTAATAAGTGAGAGACTGTGAGTTCATTACATAATATGTTTTTTAATTTATTTTCAAAAACTACTTTAAATGGGATAAAATCAAATAATCACTTGAACCTCAATTTTTGAATTTGAATATTTTAAAGAGATTTCGTAAAGTAGAAAATATTTGATATGCATTGGGCGCAAAGGTTCAAAGCTCTCCACCAAATGGCTATCAATAATAGGATTGATATAAAAATCTTGAGAATTAGATGAGAGCACACTTTGAACCGTATAATAACTGTCAAACTCATAATCGATAAACTCTTTAACCTTTTTTTATTCCAATATAAGACTCCTTTTACGCAATAAAATCATTTTTAAGTTTACCTAATTTTTCAATTAAATAAATAAACTGCAGCTCAAGCTTTAAAACAAACATTTTATTTCATAAACAACTGCAATGTAATAACTTTGAGCTCTTCTATTCATTACTTCTCATGAATTAGAATTTTTAATATTAAAAAATATTTGATATTTGGTCGAAAATATTGTGATTCAAAGTTGTTTATGTGTTTAGAGTTCAAGTTCATGAAAGGAAAACTTTTATGACAAATATTAAAAATGATGCATTTTTGCGATTCTAATTAATTTTCATTCATAGCATCATAAATACGAAAATTAAGCTAAAGAGTGTTATTAATGGAGAAACTTATTTTTCAGTCTTGTTTTTGTTAATTAATCATTACTAATAAAACAGATATCAAATATTGTTTTCACGCAGAATAATAGTCACTAAATCTAAACATAACTTTATGATCAATGATTCCGAAACTCTAAACTATTTGTTATCAACATTTTAATAGCCATAAAGTGTTTATCATAGACTAAAGAATTTCAATAATGAAAATAGCATTTATTTGAGTCATAATATAAATTTGAACCCTTTTTTATTGTTAGATAAGAATCATGTTCTCGTAAAATAACGCCTCAGATCTCAAAATGAAAATAATTAGTTTGAAATATTTATTATGAGAAAAGTGAAATTTGCAAAAAATATGTTGAGAATATTAGCCAAACGAACACTTTTTAAACCGCTAAACAAAAAAATAAAATTTTGTTTTTTGATTCTGACATGCAATCACTTAAAAACAAGTATTGTTTTCTTATTCTTTATCTCTTTTTAAAGTATTTACTACCCAATTATGAGCTCTATTTACGACATAAAAAAACAGAAATTAGAGAATTGTATTTTCTGAGGCAACAAAATAAACAAAAGACATTATTGATAAAGACCAATATATTAAATGATAACTTAATTCACCAAATATGTACTCATAAAAGTTGTTTTTATTCGTGTCAACCGATAATTTCCTCATAAAACTAGACGGCTATCAAAAAGAAGGGCAGTCACGGCAAGCCTTCGTGTTTCTCTTTATATGGATTAGAAAATAAGCTTTACTTAAGTGGCGGAACAAATAGTTTGAATTGTTGTGAATGCTATGTAACTCTTTATTTCATCAATTACTGCAATTTCCTATTATTAAATGAATAATATTTTTCAATTGAAGCCCTAATACTATGTAGAGAAATGTTTAGATAAGATAACAAATATTGTTGCCCATTAATAAAAATTTCAAATTTCTAATGAAAAGTTCTTTTATTAAGTGACGGAGTGTTACAAAATCTAATTTATAAATCAATTTAAAAAGTTTGAATTACTCTTTTCTTCGTGTGCAAGAAGGAGGTGTACACGTGCTCTCATAGATGTTATTTATCTCATAGAGACCAAAGTGCGTAAAAGCGCTTCTTATCACCAACTATTCCTGCATTGAATTAATACATTCAGTTTGTTTGATAAGAAGCTCTCATTATCTTATAAATAGTTCGTCGATATTAGAATTCACTCATTAATTGATGTGATTTCATGAAAAGCTTTTCAAATAATAGTACTGTATATTAACGTTCAATATATCAGTTGTTAAACTAATTGTTTGTAAATCAATCGGAAGATTACAAATTGATTAATACATTAATAATAATTGTTTGGAAAAATTTGAAGAAAATATTGATTGTATTGCAAAAATGGTCTTATATTCATCAGCTTGTGGTCAAGAAAACGAAACTTTCTCTGGAGTTTTAGAGTTTATAAACTCAGAAAATAATATGAAATCAAGAAAGAAAAATGAAAAAGTATTTGTTGTAGTTTATAAGACAACATCCAATCACTTTGCGGTCATTTATCCAATTTGGGGACTCGACTGTTCGCGAAAACCAATTTTCAGCATAAATCTTAATTCAAGTAAAGTCCAAAAATCAGCTTTAAATCCAGAAAAAGAATTTTCAATAGTCTCCTCACGAGAAGGCGTTTCATTTTTATTCCGCACAATCGATTTGATCGGCAAATCTAAGGAAAAGTATACGAGCAATGACTGGATCGAAGCCCTTTCTAATACTAATAAGAATTCAGCTTTTCTCAAGTCATCTGCGAATTACAAGAGCAAACAAATACAACTAAATCTCTCTGTTCTAAATGAAGACAATGAAGAAAACGATTGAACCTCTTCTGTAAACTAATTCATTTTCATGAATGTATACCAGCGGAACAGTTCTGATATTTTGGGATACCATTATCTCAAACTGAAACTATATTCACAACATCAAGTTTTTGCGTCCAAGAAATCCAACACTTTTCAGCTCTATTTTTATGCTATTAATGATCGAATTGAGCTAATGATTGATTTTCACTATTCTTTAAGCATAAATATGTGAAATGTTGAATATTGTATAATATTTAAAATATCTTTAAAGCTTTGAGTTATTTGTAAATATTTAACTGAATTGAAATAATTTTGTAAAATTAATGAATTTGAATTCAAAAATAATATATATTATTTTTTTACGAATCATTAAAATAACCAGAAATTATACGATAATTAAAATGTTTGAAGTTGTTTGAACTCAATAAATAAAACCTACGATTATGTCTCGAAACCTTTTACTAGATTTTGAATTGAAGTCCTGTTTTTTCTCTCTATATTAGAGTTCAAGTTTACTGATAAGTCTATTTTTCAATGTAAAAGCTATGATTTCGAAATCAATTTTAATTTTAAATCAATGAATTGGTCTCATTCAAAAAAATAGAAGTCATATCTAAATCGATCGTAGATAAGTTTTTTTATAGTAACCTTTAGAAGCGCTAAACCTTTTGAAAATTGAATACTCAGTCTTTAGTTGTCTCAATTGATGTGATATTGAATTAAATGTAGTAAATCATAATGTGATAATATTAAGTAATAAATAATAAACATCTCTCACATTTACTGCGCAAATAGAAAATCTTATACTTATTCTTATATCTTTGTTACTAAGAATATGTAAACGCTGTAAATGTAATCTTAGTTCCGCTTATGTAATACGTGTTATATTTATGGAAAAATGTATAAATACTTTCCGGAACTTAATAAATAAGACTAGGAATAGGAAAAAATTATATATCAAATTCTTATCAAAGAATAAATATAATTCTCTTAAATACACTTCATTTCATTTATAGTGAACGGTCGGTTCAGGAAAACCGCTTTCTATAAACGTGTTTAATTTGACTATAAATTAAAGATCGGAATTAAAACCCGTTCACTTTAAGCGAGTATTCACTATAACTGAGTTCACAATCACTGAATAAAGTTGAAATATTATTCAGAATAATAGAGAAAAGTTATTTAAAGAATTAGACTTTCGCTTATTTACCAAACAAATGGAAATTATTTGCCGAATAAGGTTGCAATCACTTAACGTTAGCCCTTATCTGCTTCACAGCAGAATTATTGAGCGAAGACCAGTCGCTCGTATAGTTTCTCTTTAAAACTAAATGCCAGATAAAAATAACTATAAGAGCATTTTTGGATGCGTCACATAAAGTATCACAAATCTAGTGTAAGCTTTAGATCAATTAAAATGACATATTTTATGACAATTATCAATTATGATTGATTACTATTCGGTTTGTCTCAGTTCTTGTGTTTCTATATATAATCTAAATATTTACGAATTTTGTTATTTTATTTTTTTAAGAATCACTAAATCTTGTTTTTTTTAATTTTCAAGGTATATGACAAGAATTCAAGTTTAAAGAGAAATTAAATCAGTTATTTGAAAATTAATTTAATTATTTTTATAGATCAGAATGACATCAATATTAATATATTTAATATTAAACTAAAACACATTTTAGAATAGCTGATACTTTAATTGTATGTAAACTAAAAGTTCTTTCAGTTCGTAAATAAAGATATTCTATTCTATTCTATTGAAAGATCTTTTAATAATTTATATTTAATTCATGTGAAAAATATGTTTTGAATTCAATCAATAAATAAAGTTGTTGTTGAGTTGAATAACATTGACTAAGAGATAATTAGTGATGTAGAGCAAAAGCTCATGTTTTGACTGACAAGCTCAAGCTCATACCCTACGAGCACAGCTCAAGTTCAAGCTCAAGCTCTGAGGGTCACAACTAAAGCTCTGAGGGTCACAGCTCAAGCTCTGAAGGTCACAGCTCAAGCTTCAGTTCTAAGTCAAGTTCCAAGCTCAAGCTCAAGTTCGTCATATTGAAGCTCAAACTCGTACAAAACGAGCTTATGCTCTACACTAATAATTAGATCGATCTTAAGAATTAAATGTATTGATATCTTTAACAAAGAGTACAAAAATTGAAATCTAATTTCTGAAGTGAAGTCAAAAGTCAGTTTTCAACCAGTCATGACCGCATTCATCTGCCTCTCAGGATCAATGATTCAGCCTTTAGTTAATAATTACTAATTATTAATTAGTGTATAAATCATAAGAGAAATAAATTGGTATTCAAAGAGAATTTAGTCTTATTTAACACAAGAGTATAGGATATAAGAGAACTAATTAGCACTTAAAAAACTTTTCTCATTCAAATGTTTTCATTCAATATTTTTTTACATTAATTCTTTGCTATAATAAATACTTCTATTATCCTTTTGTCACATATATTGTTGAACAATAAGTGTTGGATTCTTTACATTCCATAAACACTTTTATTGAGTCGCGTGAGACTAAAATATTTCAAGAATTTTAATACACGAACTACTACTTTGTAGATGTCATGTGAACTTAGAATAATTTATTGGGTGTTATGTTTTTCACTTAACTAATCTTTTTTTCACTAGTAATCAGACAAATAAATTTAGTTTTATTTCTAGAAGAATGACAAAAATTTAGGTTAAATAAAGAATTAAGTGATGATCAGGCCTTAATCACATGCAACTCATATTATATACCTTAATACTTATCTTGAATTATTTATTAAACTCAAATTTGATTTATTTTGTTGATGAGATTTTGTTTAGATCAATGTTCGGAAGATTGAGCAATATTTTTATATCACATTTAATTGATATAATGTATAGAGTTTGTTATAAAAACACATTTATTATATTTGGTTAAAGAAATAAGAAATTCAATTGAAGTTTTGGCGTAGAATTTATTTCGTTACATGAATGTAAAATTGGGTTTCTTTACAAAAATCAAAGAGAGTAAAATCTATACTTTACGTCTACCAATATCTATATTAATACGAGTATATTTCACACTTCACTCAAAATATTTTTCATCCTATAAATCATTTCATCACAAGTTCTCTTATCCTTTAAAGCATTTACACAAGTTTTTCAGATGAAAATGTGCAATACTTCAAAGCTTTTAAAGATAACTAATCCGTTATTTCACTTGAAATTTGCATTTCATAGATCATAAAAACATAAACAAAAATAAAATAAAGCATTGGATAATTTAATTTAATTAATATCTAATCAGACAATAAAACATTGCAACTAAAAAGTTTGAGCTAAGTTTCAGATTTTAACTGGAAATCAAAGGATTAAGAATTACATAAACATAAGAATATGAAATTCAAAAACATAGTTCTTCTCAAATGTTTAAATATAATTCATTAATATTTTTCATTGATTTCACTAATTCTTTAAAAAAATGAGTGATTTTTGTTTTATTTTTCAAAAACATTATTAATTAGAGTGTTGTAAAAACCTATAAAAATCCTTCAGTTCCTAAAAAAACATGACTTTTCTATGTGAATACCTGTACAATATTTATATTTAAGTATTATTGAATGCTTGAGAAATAAGAGCTTATCTGAAAGGAAGGAACTCTCTCACGAAATGTTTTTATCTGATGTCTACCTTTACATATTTTTATAGGTATTTTGAACTCATTATATTTAACAACAAACAAATAAAAGTTTATTAATTGCATCATTTAAATGAAGAACTTTTAGCCAAGCATAAATTAATTTTGATCTGAAAACAATTCTAAGAAATTAGAACCAGTGAAAGTGTAGACAAAAACAATTCTTAACACATTTCTTAAGAAAGTTGCTGCCGGAATAATCAACATCTTCATATCATTCAAACTTCAATAAGTATTTGATAAAATAAGTTGAAAATATTTATAACATGAAAACATGTTTATATCGAATAAATCATTCAATGAAATGATTACTTAATGTTTATTCAATTTTTGTCAAATAGTTCTGATCAATAAATAGAATTCAAGAGATATTTATTTTTCTGAAAGTTAAGTCGAAACAAATAAGTCGGAAAAACATATATATAAGAAAGATATGAAAAACAGGTTAATTTCGGATAATAAAGAAAAAACTATAAGTTTAACTATAGACACAAAGTAAACATAGAAATATTTTCACTAATAATAAGTTATCTCACAATTTGTTGTCAAGATATCAATAAACTATCGCAATAAAAATAGTTCATTTGTCGGTTAATTGCGTACTAATTCCTAAATAAAACTAAAACAGCACTCCTTTTATTATCATTGATTACATTAATATCAATCTAATGAGTGGTAAAACTATTACAAGACTAAAGTTTAGTTGTAATAACACTAATCAGTTTTTTTATATCCGATGATAAGTGTATAAAAAGGTTTTCCTTTTGGCTTCCCTTTGAATAAAAGACAATAATATCACAAAATATTTTCAGTATTGAAAATGCATTACTATAAAGACGACGTTGTATTACTTTCTGGTTCTGTCGAAGTCAAAGGTTTAAAAGGCATGAAATCAATGCTTAACTATGATTACAATGATTTCGGGAACAAAATCGATAGAAACGATGTCTATGTTGTTGTTTATAAAACTTTGAGTCAACATTTTGCTGTTATTTATCCTTCAGTCGAATTAGTTTGTGCTGATTGGCATATCTGTTGCATTAATCTCAAGACATCATTCGTTACACTATTGTCATCAAAGGACAAACAGGAAATTCTTATTAAGCCTAAAAATGATTTCGATAGCTATGAACTTGTCTTTAGAATCGAAGTTAAAGATAAAAATTCGCTCGACTTATGGTTGAATGCTTTGAAGAGTGAAGACGAAGAAATACTGACACCATTTGGCTCGATATCTAGAGATAGAAGAAGAAGTATTTCGCGACAGTCGAGCCTCGAAAAGGTCGAAGAAGACGACGAATTTCGCTAATTTCAAATTTTTTCCAAAAATATTTATTCATATTTGATAAGCATTTAATGTAAAATAAGTAAACATTAATTTATATGAAATTTTTCTGTATTTACATGTCATTAATAATTGATTAATTATCTCTAAATTACAAAATATTTAAACTCCTATAAAGTTCGCACTTTTCAACACGATTTCAATTTCTTGACATTTAAACCATTAAAATATTCTTACAGTTATATTCTTGTTAGTTCTGAAAATTAAAATATAAATAAATTGAACTTGACTTGGAGTAGATATAATAAAATAGAAATTGATATCTAATGAGATTCAAGTCTTCATTAAAAGTTTCATTTAACAAATTCACTTTTAATTATTAACTTGAAAATAAACATTAAATAAGTTTGTGTTTAATACTAGTATTTATTTCAGTACAACTGCGATATAACTTTGAAATGTCAAACCTTTTATTGAAATTATTCTTAAAGAATCACTTGAGGGAAAATAAAAATTT
>JAQIWZ010001789.1:0-10674 GCA_034697245.1 Malaconothrus monodactylus
CGAAAACACGCGCGAAATCACTGTTTCGATAACTCTTTCTTCGTTAATGAGTCACGAATTTATAGCTTTCATGGAAGGAGTAGTTGAGAACTTGAATCAGGCAGAAGTTACGAAATTTCTAACGCATCTTCATTTCGAATTCTCACAGTTGCGAATCATCACATCAACCTGAACAGTGAGCGCCTAAACAACTTCAAAAAATAACTAACGAAAACTGCAAAAATTATGACAATATAGTTAAATATGTTGCCAAAAGTCTATTAAACTAAATTTCAATTAAACTGTTTCGTGATTTATAACAATATTATAGTAATATTTCTAGTAATAAAGTTTAGTTAACTTTGAAGTTTATGTAAAACTCAATATTAAAGTTTGTAATTCTCATTCTTAAATTCATTCATATTAGCGCTACCCTTACAACAGGTTTTAATTTTCATTTTTAAAGAGTGCTAAATAGAAAGTTAAATCACTGTAATAGTCAATTAATCATTGAACAATTGAAACGGACAAAAATGAAAATGACAGTCAGACAGAGACCAAATATCAAAACCATGAGCTAAATAAGAGATAATCATTTTTTTCACATACAATATTAATTAATTATTATATTAAATGCAATATCAAGGCTAAGATATTCTTAGTGTTGTCGAAATCATTATTCAATCATTTAATTGTTTCTCTAATTTAGTTTAATATTCCTAAAAACATTCGTATTTGTTGAAAGTTCGTTAAATCTCTATATTGTTTATTTATTCTATTTTTAATACTATTGTTTACTTTTTTGTAGTACAGAAACATTTCTTAAAGTAAAAGTCAATGTTTTTGTCATTAGATGTCACTTATTATCACATATTAATAAACGATATTTCGCTTCTTTTCATATCTATAGCAACACTATTTAGAAGTTTAGAAACTATAATATATTTTGATTTAAAAAGATCTGCAAATTTAAATCATTTAAGATTCAAATAAGAGAATTATCTTTGAATTAATTTACGAAAAGCTCATAACATTCCAAATCTGACCAAAGCTTTCAATTTCGGAGAAATGTTTGAGGTTTTAATTGATTAATAAACTATGTTTTAAGTTTAAAGACTCCGCCCTTTTGTTATGAATTGATTTAATTTAATTAAAAATATTTAATAAATAGTTAATGAATGAATGGTTTCGATCATTGGCGAAGTGGGCGAATGAAAATCCCGGACAATTCTTGTACACTATTTTGATAATATTGTCGCCTTTTTTCTTAATAAGCGCTTTCCTCTCCTGGAAATTAGCCAAACATTTAGACACTGAAGAAAAAAAGAAAAAAATTAAAGCTAAACGTATTGAAAATATTAAAGGAAGAAAAAAACATAATTAACACAATTTTTCACTTTTTTTGATTTCATTTTTTTATATACAGTAAAGAAATTCTTAAATCAATCAAATGTTGAAATACTTTATTATTTGATAATTTATTCCTTTCTTATAACTAGTATTTAATTGAATTGACTGTAAATTTAGGACTTTATATAACTTTAATAACAATATAATTAATAAATTATTTTGAGTCAGAATTGTTTGGCTTTTTTTGTTGACCCGGACTTTCTTCGTATTCTTCATGAATTGGAAAACTAGAGTAAGAATGAGTTCGCGTTTTGCTATCGATTTGTTTATCGAATTGTTTTTTCTTCGACTCAATCATTAAATTGAATTGAATTTCTTCATCAGTCGGCGGTTCAGTTCGTCTTAATCTGAGCCATGCTTTGGATTATTTAAATAAATTAATTGTCAATAAATTTATATAAAATAAATCAATAATAACATGAATATGAATACCATTCCATTCTGGAGGTAAGGGTCGGTCCCATTCACTCAGACTCGGAGGTTTGAACCATCGCTGAGGAGTTCTTTTGCCACTCTCAGGATCTGCGAGACAATCAATTATTTAGATATAAGTGAATAAATGGAGTGATGGTATGGCTGAAGACCTGCGCATATTTCATAATAAGTATTTCCCAAATAGTCATTCGACACATATTTTCCTTTTTTCGTCAAATTCTTAGGTTTAAGCGATTCTATAAATCGCGTCCATATTATATATAAAGATCTTCTGCCTCTCATTGACATTATTTATAAGTTTTTAATAAGTTTTTCACTTCAATCGCATTAATATTTGATAAACAAAAATATATTTATCAATAAATTTCAATTCAATGTTTATTATTGAATGAACTTTTAGCTAATATTTGAGTTAATCTTTAAATTAATGTAAATCTTAAGAAGAATTTGATAATAATTTGATTGAATAGATTTGTTAAACAAACTTTTGTTTGAAACTAAAAAGATTTCAACATTAAAGTTATTTTTAAAAAGATCACAATTCTGTGTCAAAAACGCAATAACTGAATAGTGATAACATTTGGCGGCGATTTTAAAACTTCAATAGACTTTTAAACTTTGTTTAATTATATTTGGGATTCTCATAAATAATTTATTTATTAAATAATTAATTTTTAATCGTAAATTATTGCTTAAGATTTCTTATGACTGCCATAACCATAAGTTTCTGGTCTGAGGGACCGATCGTTTTGAGTGCTTAATAAGTTTTAATCATTTGAATAAATTTTGTCAATTTTGACTATTTTGTCAATAAATTTTTATTTTTCTAATAAAATTGTAATTCAAATATTGAAAATTTAGGGAAATGTTAAATCCATTGAAAAATTTTTGTGACTAAACAATACTCTGGAAACTTGAGGTTTCTTTGCTCATAACAGCTATCAGTTATGGTTGTGTCTTAAGTATAGCTTTAATTTCACTTCTGAATTGATTAAAAGTGATTCGATTCTTAGACAAAAAAATACACCTTTTGACATACCATTCGTTTTATTCTAATCTAATAATTTGGACTTTGAAGCAAAAACTCTCAACAAATATTATTGATTTTATAAATCTTTGAGATAAGTTTAAGATAAGTTCATAAGTTTTATATTCATTTATTTAACTCGTTCTTGAAAACATTAATTTATTTCTATCAATTGTTAAGTAAATTCTTGGCTTTTAGTTGATAGAAACTGAACGATTAACTTGAAAATGAAATTTTGTATTGAAGTTTTCTTTCTTTTAGTCTTTATAGTATTGACGAATCATTTACCGCAAAGCGAATCAATTTTTTTCCCAAATGCAGAAATCAATTGTGAGGCGAAAATCGCGGAAACGATTCCAATTGGATTGACTTACAATAGTTCCATAATCTCCTATTCGACATCCGATGAATTGATTTCTTTGATTTCTAGTGCAAAACAATCAATAGATATCGCATCGTATTACTGGACTTTACTCGGAACTGATGTTATGCCAAATCCCGATGAGTCGAGTTTAAAGGGAAAAATGTTGTTAAACGAAATTGTTAATGCATCGAAAACTCGTTCCGTCAAAATTAGAATTGCAGTCAATGAGGACAAAGATAGTCTTAACAGCACTGATTTGCAACTTCTAAAAAGTGTAGCAGATATAAGACAACTCAATTTCAGTCGACTCGTCGGAGCGGGTATTTTGCACACAAAGTTCATTATTGTTGATAACAAGCATTTCTATGTTGGGAGCGCTAATATGGATTGGAGATCATTAACTCAAGTCAAAGAAATGGGAATTGTTATGAATGGATGTGAGGTATTGGCACAAGATTTGACCAAAATATTCCAAGTTTATTGGTATCTGGGATTAGAAAACGCAACTATACCAGAGCGTTGGCCAAAAGATTTCTCTACAAACTACGATAATAACAATCCTTTATCATTATCGATCAATGAATCTAATTATGAAGTGTTTTTGTCTTCGTCTCCAAAATCTTTTTGTTCAGACGGACGAACAAATGATATCGACGCTATCATTTCGATAATAAATAAAGCGAAAAAGTTTATCTACATAGCAGTCATGGATTATTATCCTATATTTCTTTACTCAAAATATAGAGAGTTTTGGCCAGTGATTGACGACGCGCTAAGAAAGGCCGCAATAGAACGCAGAGTTAACATCAAATTATTGGCCAGTCATTGGAATCATACGCGCTCTTCAATGCCTATCTATTTGAGATCTTTGGCTGCACTTAATGACAGTCATATAATTGGAGGTTCTATTCAAGCGAAACTGTTTGTTGTGCCGGCATTTACTCCATCGCAGGCACAAATTCCATTTTCAAGAGTTAATCACAATAAATATATGGTAACAGAAAATACTGCATATATAGGAACCTCGAACTGGTCGGCAGATTATTTCGTTGATACAGGAGGTGTCGGCTTTGTTATAACTCCAAAGGGCAACGAAACTAATCTTAGAAGTGATTTACAATCTATTTTCGAACGCGACTGGAATTCAAGTTATGCTAAAACTTTATAAAAAAAATAATAATAACAGATTTTTCTTTAAATTTAAAATTCAATTTTATTTGGAAAATAAGTTTCTAATTTGTTGCCAAATTCTTATAACTTCTTTTCTATTATCCCAAATAATGTTTTGTCCATAAGTTGCATACCATCTAAAATGAATGTAAACATTAACCTATAATTTGATTAAAGTTGATGAAAATGCATTAAAGTATTTACACTCCAAAGAGAGCTCCTCCGAGATGTGCCGCGTGGTCGAAGAACCCCCATTTCAGTAGAAGTCCAGCCGTATCTAACATAATAATTCCTTTCAATGCCATTCCGGCTGATATCGTGAAGAAAGGCAGAAATACTATCATTAATTGCAAATCAGGTCTTGCAACACAACAAGAGGCCAGTATCCCGAGAATTGCTCCAGACTTTTAGTAGAATTAAAACTTTTAATTATAATAGAATTGTAACACCTTTTGAAATACTCACTGCTCCTAAAGAAGAACCGCTTCTGACAACTATTACTTTATAGAAATAACTGGCGAAGGAAGAAATAACTCCTATAATAAATTTTAATTCTTCTATAAAAAAATATTTTAATTATCAAACAGTGATTATACCAGAACTCAAATAAAGAGCAAGGAATTGTTCGGTTCCGAATAAATGGACGCCTATATCAGAGAATGACTTAATAACTATCATATTGATTATGAGATGCACTGGAGAGTAATGACTGAATGTCGACAATAGCATTGGCCAACACTTCAACGATTCTGCGAATAAATCAATTTAAAGACTATAGAATTTTAGAATTGATTTAAAAGAATATAAATATTCGAACAAATGACTGATTTTGAAAACTGCATCTTTTGATGAATATAAAAATTATATTAATTTAAAGTAAAATATCTCAAAATAAAGTAATACTTGTATTTGTTTGAGTCATAAAGTATTTCAACATAAAGTTTTGAAGTCTCGGGACTTTCCAACCAATAAATACAATTCCATTAACTAAAGCAATTGCTGAAAATAATTTGAATCCTTCGCTCCTTGAATTCCACCATTGGTTTAACTATTAATTAAATTAAATCAATATTTTATTTAATAATCAAAATATAGTTAAAAGTATTGATTACTTGATTTCTAAGATGACCCTTTTTTTGATTATTTTTATAATTATTTGTTTTCATCCAATTATTGAACTGTTGTCTTGTATTTTCAAAGTTCCAGATCTCGCAAAACGCAAAAGCAGTTCCGCTAAACTTTTTGATTATCATAAACACAAAAATCAAATTATTATTTATTATAAATCAATTGAATTGAGAATAAGTTATTGATCGAGAATTACCCCAATTGTGAATAAGAAAGGCTTTAGGAGTGACTTAATATTTGGATTCGCATTATTTTCCTCATTAGTGATCACTTTCTTCACTGAATTTCTCATAAAATGATTGTGTTTTCCATTAGTTTGTAATTTATAGTTAAATAAAAACAATTTTCGACAATTTACTAATGAATTACTTTTTCGTATTAATGAAAACATTTTTATAAAACTAAATATTTAAAAAAATTTCTATTTAAATAATTATTATTTATTTTTATAGAAAAATAATGTCATACTTCAAATATTTTATAAAATAAATTAAATGATTATTAAATTTCAAAATAAAAAACACATGATTTCAATATTTTTGTTAATTTAAAAAACTTTTCCCTAATATCTCAACAATAAATATCGTTTACTTTGAAACTAAAAGACAGCCATTCATTAGTTGATTACTATTAAAGTGATTTTATTAGAAAAACGTAATTTGTGTACACTTTATATCGAAGTAAATGAATAAACATATGATTTATAATAAGATTTTGTGATTTTATCAATATTTATAAAAATAAACTTTTAATTAATAGAAAGTCCAATCAATTAATCATATGATTAAATAATGCGTTAATACAATTGATATTTTATTGAAAACTAAATCGATTTCAATCTTAATTTTGTGCAGTTTTTTAAAAATCGAGTTAATTATTAAAACGAAATTTCGATTATTTTAATTATATATTAATAAAATTTTTTATGAAAAGATTAACCAATAAAATGAGTCATTAAATGATGGATCAAATGAAGGTCTGGACCTTTTTATAGCCATTTAATTAATTTGATTATAAATTTTTTAATCATTTCTTTTATTATTGCATTTATTTTACGCTTTATTTTAGTTTTGATTTAATTATAATTAAATTAAACATAAAATTAGTTTTAATTGATATAAAAATGAATAATACTTGTAATGAAGAATATAGTGATTGGGTGTACGGGTGGCGCATACGATGCACTCCATGGCATACTTGCCATCAGAAAAGTTTGTAACGAAGAAAAAAATTCAGCTAAGAATGAGTCGAATATATTTCACCGAATATGTCAATGCATTTTACTTAATGGCGGACTTTTTGCGGTATTCTTTCATTTATTAATTAATGATTTATTTTTTCATTCCAACAATTCATTCATACAATAGGTGTCAATATTGGTATTCAATCATCTGATCCTCAAATGGCTATATTTTTTCATACAATTTATATTTGGATCCCAACAAGGAATAGTGTCTTCGACTTGGTTTTGGTTAGAGCCCACTCTTTCTTTTACTTTCTCAATGTTTTGGGTTTTACCGCTTTTCTTCATAAGTCGAATCGTGAATGCCTTATGGTTTCAGGTATTATAACAAACAAATCGCATTTTAATAATCATGAACTTGAAGTCAAATCTATTGAATTTGTATTGAAATCAGGACATCGCCGACACTGCATTCAGAGGACGTCAGCAATCGTTTCGTACAATATCTAAATTCGTTGCGGACACTCTCTTCAGTCTTTTAATACAAGCATTATTTCTACTACAGGTTTATATTTAAGTCATTTTCCGCAATTTAGCTCTCAATTGAATGCTTTACTTACAGGCAGTTATGGCCGAATTCTTCCATATAGGATTCATAGGAAAGTCAATCAGCATTTTTCACATCAGTCTTTTATATTCGTTATACTCTTTTGAATATAAATGGTTTAATATGGGTTTGTTTCTAACTTATTATTTATTTAACTTCATATATCATTCATATTAACCACTAAACTAATCAATAGGTTGGGAACTGCACCGAAGACTGCATTTTATTGAAAATAATTGGCCCTATTTTCTAGGGTTTGGACTACCACTTGCTTTAGCCACTTATATGGCTCCTAATTATTATTTAAGTGGTGCCATATTTTCAATACTGTTCCCATTGTTTATAATAAGTGCTAATGAAGCCAAACCTAAAAGTGGCATTTGGTCAGTAAATCATTGCTTCCAATCTCTATCGAATGTTATCTCAATGTTATCTTTATTTATTTATTTCAGTGATTTTAAAATTCGTGTCTTTTCAATAGTTGTTTGGCTCTCGAATAAAATTTTATTTTTCATTTTCAAATTCAACTATTTTGGTAATCAACCGAATACTGGACTAAAATCAAAGAAAAGCTAGCTTTTAATTTATTAATATTTTTTTCATAGCTATGCGATTAAGATACAGATAATGATTAAGAAAATAGCACTAAATCATGAAATAAAGCTCAAAGTTTAGGCTTTCATTACTTTGATTTCAACATAAAATATTGTTTAGAAATTCTATTATTTAGTTTATGACAAAACTTTTAACTTAATTTTTTTATTCCCATCCAATGATTGCAATTGAATAAAAAAACTTTTGTTATTTTAAAAGAATTCTTTAATTGAAGAAATAAATTATGCATTGTTTGTAAATAAAACTCTATTAATGCAAGAATTTCATTATATGCCAAATATTAGAAAGTGATAATACAGGAAATTATTAAACTTTAAAAGTCATTGAATCGAAAGTACAATCAATTGTGTAATACCTTCTGTTATTCTAAATTTCGATAAGTTTTTAGTATTCTATTGATTAACAAAAGAATTATAGTTTTAAATCTGAAATCAAAACCTATTGATATGAATAAAAATTGCACAATAATTGTCTAATAATTGCTGTTTTACGTAAAGGCGCATAAGAGTTACTTTTCAGTAAAAACGACAAACCTTTCAATTAGGAAATTATAATTAAAAATTTCCATATTTATGGTTATTCTGGTGAGAGGTGCGCATCAGATACTGTAGATGTAGTGTGTTTTTCATAAAGACTAGATTTAAGACAATAGAATCAAGAATTGTATTTTGTATTTTTCACCGAAAGTAACTCTCAATTTAAATATTTATTTGTCTGATTTGAAACTCGATCACAATTTTAAAAGTAATTTTCAAAGATCTTAAAGAATTTTCATTTCCTGTTATATTTTCTCAAATTTATTTTGAGTGTTTAATCAATAGTCAACATTATTCTGTAGCAAACATTTAATCGATTGATCGATGATGAAAGATCTTAATTGAATAGAAGCTCAATTTAGGGAATGGCTACAAAAATGTGAATCTAGTTATAGAAAAAACACACTACAAATAAATATTAAAACCTTCTGTTATTTAATATATCGGGTGTGTGTTCATTATTGCTTTTAAACAAATTCTTTTTTATGGCAATCAATATTAATTGTGTCGACAATTGTGAAAGTGAGTGACAATTAATAGCGTCAGTGACTTAAGTGAAAATAAATGGAATACAATATAATACAACTTTGTCTCACTCGTGATTATAAAGTTTTAGATAAAACTAATGCAATGAGCAAATAGCAAATGATGTTTTCAATAACTTTTAGCTATAACTTCATTACACGATATCGTGTTCAAAGACACGAAGACTCTGTTTAAATGCTATTAAACTATATAATTGAATAAATTGTTATTAAGGACTAATTGACTATATGGTGAGTGTATACAAATGGAGTAACAAATTAGTGATAAAACAGCGCTGCCATTAAATCATTTATCTTTAAACTTACTATTTATAAAAGAGAATCAACTATTTAGGAAACTGTTGGCATAAAAGAGTTTAAGATTATAATCAGATATCAATTGATTTTAAAACTAAAGAGAAAAGCAAAATAAATAATTAATGGCAACATTTAAATCGCAAAACTGCCAATATTTGAATACTAGTCATTGATAGATAGCTGATCGATGAGAGCAATGGATGAATTCACTCAAGTTTTAAAACTAAATTTAACAATACATATGATATCTTCTATGAAACAAGAACTAAAAATGCTATATATCAGAACCTAATCTAATAATTATGTAATAATAAGGTATAAATGAACACTAGAATCCGTCGATTAACAATTCAAAATGAACGCTACCCTCACGATCCATTCTGTCATGCTTTATATTTTTGGCCCAAGCCTTGCATTCGATATTGATTAGAACACCAGGAGTTGGCTTCAAAAAGTGGACAAAAACAAACGGCGATAGATATCCCGGTTGGTTAGTAAACGGAAAGTATTTAAAGTCTATTCCTGGTTGAGGATAATAATTAAGAGGACCAATATTCTCCTTGTCAGCCGCATTCTAATCATTGTTAAGCCAACAATTAATTGATAAATGAACAAAACTCTTAATAAAAGTTTACCTCTCCTTCGCATGTGATGTAAACAACATCTTTACTTTTGGCGTAACCTTCTCTCACAGAATCCGGTATTGACTTATCCTTGTCGAAATCTTCTACTTCATAAGAATATGGTTTCCAATTATAGATCTAAAATCATTAATTCAAACATTTTAAATCAAATTAATAGTTATCGAATCTTAAATTAATCTAAATTTCTTACGCGATTCAATTTAATGAGAACACAGGGATCACCCCTTTTATAACCGAAATCTTGTCCTTTAGTACAATTGTTGTCAATCTTCTTAATATCGAAAAAACAGAACTTATCTTCTCCAACAGTCTTATTATTATCGCATTGGTCGATATGAGCACCTCTGTCAGCACTCGCCTCATTGGCTTTTTCATAGGCTGTCAAATAATTAAGAAAAATCATAAATTACTGCACATTCAATCGGTTTAAATCGCAATACGTTAGAAATATTTTAAGATAAAGAGTTGAGGTTTAATCAAAGGTTTGCATATTTTTGATGTCTGCTTTTGATTATGAATTCTTTTGATTTTGAATGAAATTCACGTAATAACTGGTTATATAAAGTCTAGGAATCGTCTAAGTTATTGTTCGGCTTTCATTGAAGTAAAAGCTATTCAAATTGTGTCATAAATTTCATAGAGTTTGAATCATAAAAATAAAATTGAGTCCAAATAAAGTTGCATTTTTTTTCTTTAATAATTTCTATGCCTTTAAAATGAATTTATTTTCAATA
>JAQIWZ010001790.1:0-10673 GCA_034697245.1 Malaconothrus monodactylus
CATTGAAAAAATTCATACAATCAAAACAGGATAAGAAACAGAAAGATTAAAAAGTGTATTCAGTAAACAAAGAAGCGAATAGTCGTACTTAGTATTGAATTTGTTATGAAAATTTATAAAATTTTTTGCAACATTATTGAAAAATATTGAGTACTTGAATTTCAAAAATGATTATGTGAGAGTTTGAAGCGTATCTCATCACTTTACATCTTGAATCCCTGCAATCAAATTCACATTAGAGAATGCCATATAAATGGCATGTCATATATTGACCCCTCTTGTCCTTTCTTCGCCCCTTCAAAACAGACTACAATCTGCTGTGAAGCGTGTCGTTTGTGTCGTTTTTTGGATGTTTCCTATCACTTATACAAAATGTGCGTCCATTAATTCGTAAGTGAGCGCGTGTCGAACCCATTGCCTATAATTTCTATATATCTTTTAGAGAGGCATAGCTTGGAATAAAGTAGAGATAAAATATTATGTCGTCATAGAAACAAATCCCATGGAAGTTAGAATTTGATTGTGTGATATCTGAGGACACTTTTGGGCGTATCCGCGCAAAGATATGTAAATCCTAACAGTAAATTATACTTCTCTCTAACCATAGATGGTATGTGAAAGAGTCACAGAAAGCTATTCAAATCTTTCATTTTCTATAACATTCTTAGAATTTAGTATATTATTAAGCATTTCGTCCAATCAATTATTTATAATAAATAATTATATTATAGAAATAGAAAGATTTTCAAGATTTTCATTCATGAGCAATACCTCTAATCACAACTCTAACATTCATGAGCTTAAAAAACACAGTCTTTTCTATGCATTTGCAAAAGAGATTATATCAACTCAATCATCATAATTACTGTTTGAATTTATTGTTGTGTTTAGTTTGTTGAAAGTTTTATGTGATTTAATAATCTTCAACGTTATTAAATAAGTAAACCTTCAAAAGTTCTTATCAGACAGACAAAATATAGACTTCGAAGTGAAATAAGAGAAAATAAACTGAAACTCAAACATTTTTATTTTTGTTTTTGTTGTTCTGATTTTTATTTAATAAGTGTCTTCAGTTTTTATGTTCAGTTTTGACTTTTGGCTCTGATTTGGCCAATTTTTTTGTCAATTTGCGAGCAAAAAGCTATCCCTCGAAAAAATATAACAAGAGAGCAAAGCATAGTTTGAGGAAAAGCAGAGATCAATAAAATTAGTTGAAAAGCCGCTTCAGAAAAGGGAAACAATCTTTGAAACAGTGCTATTAAGAGAGTGAAGAGAATAAGAGAGGTTTCAATGATGGAATGGAATCTCATCTTATTTTCAACCATTTGGATGAGTGTATGCTCTTATCCAACATCCAGTGTTGTCATGACGACCCTATCCTTCCTGAAGTATAATTCCGCGAAGCTATTCCACAATGCGGCAAATGGCTAAAGCCTATGCGGTAGTCATAAGAATGAAATCTACTTTATAGGGCAATAAAGACTCTCTTCTAAAATAAAAGCCTTATTTTCCAAATTTCACATCTTTTTAAATAAAACTGCAGAATATGTTTCAATAATTGCGAATTTAGTCGAATAACTTAATGATGGCCAACCAATGCTTCAGTGATTGAGTTAATACAGACACGCGACTCAAAATACATAAATGATTTTTTTGTGAAGAAATTGCTCGTAATTTTAGACTACAGTGAAAATAATAATATCTAAAGGTCTTATGATTTGTAGAGAAGCTTTTGTATTGCTTTTCGATATTCACTGAGTAGTGAAGATCTAAATTGAGGAAATTCTAATTGCAAAATAAAAATAATATGATAGCAAATTAAAATTAAAATTTTCTTAAATTATGATATTTTAGTAAAATATCTGTAAGATCTGAATGAGATGGTTGACAAATCGTCATGCATTAAAATCAATGTTCGCTTTACCCAATGTTTTCCGAAACGATTCGTTGAACTCTGAAGGAAAATAGTTTAGAAATTGCCGATTATTAACGAAAACTGTTAAAGATGGAAACCCTGTGCGCAACAAAACTTAATCACAAGGTTGATAACGACTCAAACGTATAAAAGTGCCTCTCGGAGACTAATATTGCGAAAGTTAGACTTCGATAATGATGAGATCATGAGGCCATAGCCATATCCGCGCAAAATTGCTTTATAAGACTGACTGCTCTTTGTATGAAACATAAACTGCATTAAAACTAAAAGCTGCAAATCATATACTGCATAAACTTACAGATGAGACTTATATGTGACTTGAATCACAAACACGAGAAGCACACAAAAGAACCTCATTTTAAATCGACTCAAATAAATACAACACTTCATTTTGAATGAAGTATTGAACTTATAAAATAATTGATTAGTTCTAATAATAATTTTTCAAATACTAAATGAAATATATTATAAAGTATATCGCTTTTGGTTCACAAAAATGAACCATTAATTAATTTATACAAAGACTAATATTGTATGAGTTTATTTAGGGTTAAAATTGATTAAAATTCTTAAATACCATTAATTGAAAAATAGATTGACTAAAATTTACATTAAAATAATGTATTTGAAAACTATTGAGTGCATAAATTGATCGAATGTTTAACTGAATGCATACTTAATTAATTTTAGGTACATATAAAATCTACTATGATATTGAATGGGGTGTGTGTGCGATGGCGTGGATGGCTTGATCTAGAGAGACTTGATGGTGTTGCCTGTTTAGAATATGATGAAGAGCGAGGCCAACTCGAAGATTCGGTATTGAGAGAACAAATGGAGAGATATAACTCAAGGATGCGTGAACTCGAAGAAAGACAAAGATTATTCAAAGCGGCTCAAGAAAGACAGGCAGAAGCGGAAGCAGAGGTTCGGTTTTCTTATCATTGTTGTAAATACACTGACATTGAATTTTGTTGATATACTGTATTGAAATACGAAACCTATTTATGTTGAGTTAAACAACTTAATAGAGCGAGAGAGTAAACATAATTGGTGTTCGACTTGCATATTGTCCATATGTATGCAGCTGTAAAGTAAAGGACATTTTCTAATTTGTTTCTAAAAAAAAGTTGTCAATGCCTCAAAACACGCGACATAACTTAGCAAATGCCTTATCAAAGCTGCCAAAAGAATGATCACCGTTTTCCAGCTGTGCTGTCGGCTAATGCTTTTGAGTGTAGATATACTGGATTTCGCGTGCAATGCAAACCAGTCTAATGCTTATGTAATGTGAAGATGAGCGATACTATGCTATCATAGCACTTATGATACACCTGACGCGTCTTTGGGGCCACTTCACTGCTGAGTTCACCACTGAATATTACTGTTATCGTTAGGTTTTCGTGGGAAAAGAAAGCAATACTTATTATAAAAAGCAATACTTATTATAGAAAGCAATGCTTATTATGAAAAGCAATACTTATTATGATTATATGAAAAGCAATAAGCAATAAGCAAATAAAACGCAAACTTGTAATTGTGTTTTATTCCAATTGTGTTACAATATTTAGTTATATTGTGTAAAAACTCTGAAGTGTTTTTATGAGTTTCTCCACTTTTGTGTGGATCACTCAAAGATTAAGCCTCTCATTCATTCGAAGCAGAAAGATATTGAAAATAAAATAATTTGAAAGTTGGAAACGACACGCACGCATCAGTTGGTGTGGCTTCAAATTTTCCCACATTCCTTATAAAATAAAACTCAAATTTCATGTTTTACTATATATTTTGTGTTTGAGCTCAAGTTAATAGTATTAAATAGAATCATAAAAGCTAATTATTATGGATTTTTACGATTCTTTAGTAAGTGTTGTTACTATTTACAAGAGTCTGATTGAATTAAATACTATTGAGTATATAAAAAGAATATGTTATTTAGTTCACATCCCACGCATTTGGCGAATTTCCCTCAAAAAAGTGTGGATTTATCATAAAAATTCAAAATCCGTTTTCTGTATGCCTCTCGTATAAGTTTTGCAGCAGTTTTTCATTTTATTTGACTTACTATTGCTCTTGTATAGTATATGAAGGGAAAGAGGAGGGGATAAGAGGAGGATTTTATTGAAATTGGGCAAAAAAATCGCGATTCCGAAAAATAAAGCAATAGAGAAGAGGGAGAGTATTGATTGTAATGCTGTGATACAAACAGTGTCAAAGTAGTGATTATTTTTTGAAGTAAAGGGGAAGAAACAATGAGAAGGGGAAGAGTAGGACTAAATCAGCATTTTAGCATTTATGGCACACGGCCTCCATTTCTGACAGACACGCGACCAAACAACTAAGTTTTGTTGTGAGATCATCATTTGAAGCTTATTACTATATAATTATGGCATTAATGCGAGCTAACTGTTAGCGACTGTTAACTGTGTTAACTTCATAACAGTATCTAATTGTTAGATAAAAATGTTACTTTTAGTCTTGTTAACTATCGAGATTAAAATTGTTTGATGCATGATTGCTGATCATAAGCTTAAAATAAGGTGAATTATTTCATCAAAAGCTAGCCCTCCAAATGTCCACTAAAGCAAAAATGTCTAAAACTTGAAAGCCATATACAATTACAAGCTTTAGCTCGTGTAATTCAAACACGGGAACACTTCCAAAGAAAAAGATGGACCAATTCATACACAAAATTTACTTTTAAGAAGTGAATTGCGTTTAAATTGATTTTGAAATTGACATTAGTTTTGTGCATAGACTCTCGCAATAATATTTTGTATATCAATTTTCGACGTTTTCAAAATTAATTCTCAAAGTTTCGAGAAGAGAAATATTTGAAAATAGAGTTTTTAATTTTTGAAATATATGTATTTTTGAAAAATTGATTAAATCCAGAAAATTAATGTAAAATATTTAATCATTACAGCTAAGAAAGAAACATCACACAGAACTGAGCCCTGAAAGAGCCGGATCTGCGAGCAATTGACAACTAATGAAAACTAAATAACAATTACTATCATTAAGAATCATTCATACAAATGAACAAATTCGGACTAAAAACTGGACAACAGACAAGAAAAAGGTGAACCGGTGCTAAAGCTATAACATCTGTGGTTATTGAATGGCAACACTTAAATTATTAATGCCAATCGCAATATTTATTTTGAAAAATGAATTATCGATTATAAATACGTAAATAAATAAATAAATAAATAAACAAATCTGATATTATATTATAGTAATGTAATATGAAATATGTATAATAACTGCTACTCATAAATGATTGTAAGACATCATGTGATATCTCTTCAAGTTTATTATCTTTAAAATGTTTCTTCAAAGCTTTGTATAATAATTAATATTCAGGCACTTTCTAAAAACTAATTTTCATTGATATGATCTCTCAATGAGTTCCTATTTTATTAAACAGTTTGAAAACTTTCTGTCTGTTTCTTCAACAACAAACAAACTCATAAAACTTAAGTTTAATCTTTGTTTTTCATTTATATTTCTATAAGACTTAATATATCTCAAAAACTGTAAATTAAAGTAATGTAAAAATATAAAAGACAGTAATAAAAGTAAATTTAGTTGAATAGTAATCCAAATTTAACAATGAAATAGTAAGTTTCACAGACGCATTTGCATTCAAGCATCACAAGATTGTCTTATTTGTCTGATTGAGACCCATTTCATCGTCATTTAATATATTTACCAACACAGGAAGTCGATCGCCATTAGTTGTGAACGGGTTAAAAATAAGATCCCATTCACTATTTATGTCTGTCATTTCATCAAAAAAGAAAATTTTATATCGCATTAAAACTGATGACTTTTACTCAAATGATTCTTTAGTTTTATGTCAACTAAGCCTAAGTAAATGAAATGCGTTTATGCTTTATTCATGACTGAATTTATCTTTTAATGAATCCGGTGTGAAATTGTACTACACTTACTATACATGAACTCTACTTAAAGTAATACAATTAAGTATACTTTTCAGAATTTGTCATTTTTGCTCACAAGTTAAAAATCAAATTAATTCAAACTTTGCAATCAGTGAAATATAGGCATAGCTTGAAAACAAAAGCTTTTCGCAACGAATTTTTAGTTTTAAGCAAAACCTTTCTCTACTGTTGGAAGTATTTATCAGTGGCTATATTTTGATTAGTATTTTTTGAAATGATAATATATGAAACCAGCTGTGAACCAGTCATCGCATTATCATGGAGAGGGCTAGTTTTGGCACTATAGCTTTCACACTATATGCAAAGTAGGATTTATGGGCTTGAGCTCATCCCATTGTGTCAACCTTTTCAACTTATTGACGGAACAGTTTCTTTTTACTCTATTGAAACAGCATGAGGTATATGCAGGTGTAGAACTGAATCAAACAGCAATAATGATTGGGCAATGAGGCATTTTTCATAAAATATGAGAGGGGCTCATGAAAAATGACCACATATTCTTCAAGTCATTGTCATCTTAAGGCCAGTATCTCAATCGTGTTAAGCATAAAATGATGCAGATGTGCAACAGCTATGAGAATATACGACTAATTCAAAGGATTTCTCGAATTCAATGATAAAAAATAAAATACCAAATGGGACAGAGGGGAACACCGATAGAAAAAGTTTAGTTTATAAGAATGCATGCGATCAGACAAAGTAAAATGTGCACTAAAAAAGCCTTATCATTATCTATAAGAAAGAAAGATTCAATAGAAGTTGCGTCTGTTATGTCTGATTCACGCTATATTTGATGCAAACATTCTTTTAATATTTATGCGAAGTTGATTTTCAATAAGTTTTATTAGGAAAAGAATAGAGTGCATAGGGTTAAAATTGGAAAATGTGATCACTCAATCGTTATGATGAGGCACAATATAAGCACGTGCAAAATCACTCTACCATTAATTGACCTACTGTTTGCTGGTTCTTATGTCAGGGCAAGTGTTATAAGGTTTTAAATTAGACTTATATCATATTTAGCTTATTATTGAATGCTAATTATTTTTTGGGATTATTTTCATAAATGTAGTTCTGAATTGTAATTGAGATTCTGATGAATTATGTTAGAAATGTTTTTTCATTTATTTTATATTATTAGAAATTTATTCGTCAAAATTTTTTCTCAAAGATTTTGAGATTTTTTTATGAATTTTCTTTTAATTCCAAACTTTAAAACAATAATTATTAAAACATTTTGCGATTAAACTTTTTAAGTTTAACGAAATGACAACTGATAATGAGGTTGGATTAAAAATTAACTAAAAAACCCATTTCACTATAAGTCTTCTTAAATGTTTTAATTGTGAAGTAATTTCGATAAAATAAATGGCAAGATTAACATTACTTAATAGAAAGTCAATTGTTGAACAAGAATTTTTTCAAATGCTTTTTAAGATTTTATCTCTTCCTCTTAAAAAATTGTGTTTCACTAGTGATTAACATAATAATTATTACATCTATAAATTTAAACCAATGTTATGGACTCTTATACTATATTTAGATTTAAAAATAAAAAGCATATAAAGTTGAAATACGAATCAAATTATCGGTTCTATTCTGGCTTCCATTCGGTGCTAAAACTCACTATAATTTTTAGACTGAAATAATAGTTTTATTTTTGGAAAAAAGATCATTTTGAAGTTTAAAATTTATGTCACACGGAATGACTAAATCGAAACATTTTATTTAAGTTTAGTTTAGAGCCCATTCAGTGCACTTATAGTGAGTTTAAGTATAAGTTGAGTTATCTGAAGATCTTTTGACGAAATCTCATAGATTTTCTTTAGAAAGTTATTGGTGACTATTCTTAACTTATTGGGTATTTGAATGTTTGTTGAATATGAGTCCTTACAGTTGGTTTGCGCTATTCATTTCTTCAGTAACTGAGTATAGTTACAATTAGCGCCCCTGAATATTCACGCATCTCTAGCACCGCACGTGCATTTAAAGACCTCCTGGTGTGTTCCAGAATAAAAAGTGATCGGACTTCTCCTCCTTTCACCATTCAATCCAATACAAGAAATTCATCCGTAAAGCATTAGCGCCACTGTATTTTCGACTGTATTCTTAACCATTGAGCCGACTATTTGGAAATATAATTCAATTATTAAACAAAACATAATGAATATATATAGCGCTAAACTTATTGATCAAAAGTGAAATACTGTGTTTAGACTTCTAGAAATATATATTAGTTTTTTTGTTTGAAAAACTCCTTCATTATATTCTCCCTTAAGGGCATCACAATTACATCACTTCTCCGCCCTATCAACAAGTTTTAAGCTTTTCAGTAAATTCAGACATCTGCAGATCTAAAGCACAAAAGTTAGTAATAATATGAATGTGTTGAATATGGATGTGTTGAATATGCATTAATGTTGATCATTGGCTTTTTTATTTTCGGACCACTAGCTTTAAAATGAAGTGAGTTTGGCATATGTGACATTAGCTTCAATAGCAGGTGGACTATTGCAAAGTGTGTTGAGTTGAAGTGTATGTTTGCTTAGCCAACTATTTAAAGTCAAAATGTTTGGCTTTTGAGCCACATCATTGACAATGCAGTGAGACATTAGTTTTATTATTGTAATGCATTGTTAAGAAGAGTAAAGATTTACAGTAATATAAAAAAAATCTTAAGAGTGTTGCAAAACATAGACAGGAAACAAGTTTATATACAACTAGTAGTTTAACACAATAAGAGTTTAAGAAAGCATAATATGAATAATAATAAAATAGGGCCAAAGCATATGTGGGAAAATATTTGAACCAATTTTCAATAAATGGTGCGACAGGATTACGTTTATTTATGCAGTCAAATAGGCATAAGCTCAACATCAATGTATATCAGAGCCAAACAAGTAAACAAAATATGAATAATAATGTCATTGACGATGCAGAGGATTAGCCTTAAAGTTGAAGCTGGCTCTAAATTGATTGAGTCCTCCCGAATCTCCTGAACCTCCCCAACCTTTAATATAAGTAGCCTCTGATAGCCTCTGATTTTGAAAATATCTGTCTATAAATATATTATTGATATCACGATATCTTTACTGATTGTACTTTTGCGTGTATTATTCTAAACAAATGAATTGTAGAGCATTGCACACATCAGGAGGTAATTTATGGTCATTGATACTCAGTTCATATTATATATACTACAAATACTTTATGCACCCCATAAAAGTGCTCTTCCGTTCGTCCAAACGGCTAAAATGGTTCTCATCTGTTACAAAATGTAAATAACAAAAAAAAAGTTAGGGCTCATTACTTCGATAAGCATCCCATAAGCTTAGAAAGTAATATAAGAAGTGAACTAAAATAGCAACAGTTAAGAAGGTTTTTATCATGAATGAAGAGGTGAACGGCAAACCCCATTGTAGTAAACCTGGAAACGACCGTTCGTTCAGCAGTCGATCTCTACTCATGCATATGCGAATGGGTTGTGTATTTGTGTTTATTTGATGGCTATTTCGCCAAAAATTTCTCCATTTCCCACCCAAAGAAGTCATATCCATCAATACCTCCTGTAGTTAACCCCTGGCGTTGAAAGTGCATGAAGTGGTAAACGAAACGCCCAAACTCACCAACAGCTGCTTTCATCTCTTGACATCAGGGGTCAAAAGTTACAATAGGGTTAAAATATGGAAAAGTTTTCATTCAATTTCAAAAAAGGTAACGATAGCCCAAGCCTTAGAATTATTGTGACGGACCTCTCATTCATTGAAATAAGTCATTATGTTTTTGATACTTTGATTGAAAAATATCGGTTTTTTCAAAATTCATTTTGAAAGTCGTAAATGCGCTCAAACTTTACCGCTTGTCTGGCGGAGCAAAGCGTGAAAACAAGTTAAGCAATTTTGATGAGTGGACAATGTTTTGGAGAGTGATCACCGGTATTGAACATAATCAACAAATACCGGATGAATGTCTACAAACTTTGGAATTTTTGTCGCTTTACAGCTCAAGGATTTCTATCTTCCGTATCAAATTGTCTTGTTTTGAAGTTTAGCATTCTTTCATTATTTCAAATTAGAGCAAGTGGTCGAAAGCGCATCAGTCAAGTTCTATAACAACTGTAAATCTGCTCAAATTATGCACATCAAATCCGATTAAATGACAAACCTTTGAGCAATGAGGGAAAGAAAGAATGGCAGCTCTTCTCAATGAATAGAGAGTAAGTATAAGCAATAGGGCAGTAATAGGGCTGCATCCGTGAAATGCGATTGTTCCGGATTAAAAAATAGTTCACAAAGAGTCCCTCTAAAAACTACAGTAAATGCATAGCATCGCTGGAAGGGAGAGAGAGAGAGAGAGAGAGAACGTGAGTGAGAGAGAGAATGAGAGAGAGAGAGCGCATCAGTTCAAACAAACGAAATTTCATATTCAAAGCAAATCTGCTCAACTTTCAACCCGATGTCCATTATCTCTGTTTCTCAGTGATTGTCGTCTACACCGGTCTATCCCCATAAAACTCAACGGTATATATATTTATATACATAACTTCTTTTTTCAAAAGCATGAATTTATCTTCAGATTATCGTTAGTGATAATCATAATACAAATCTGAGATTTATTTTGCACGCTTTTAAATCGATGCAAAGCTGATGTGCAAAAAAACATTTAGAAGACATCCCTAATGTGCTATTATGTTGAAGAAGAGAGCAATAGAGAATTAGAAAATTTTGTAAACAACCCAACACTGTCTCAGATATATATTCAAGTAAGAC
>JAQIWZ010001791.1:0-10670 GCA_034697245.1 Malaconothrus monodactylus
AAAATTTCTCAAAAGTATTACTTAAATAAATAGTAATTCAAATACTTTTAATGAGCAATTATTAAGAATTAATTTAATATTTTGAGCCATATTACAAAAGGATAAAAAAAGTTTTTTTATTCAAGTCCTTTACTCTTTTGTAATGTTATCTCATGTTTAACATATCATTTTATTGCTCACAAAAGTGGAACAGTTTTTGATTTAAAAATTTCATACATGTATGAACTTTGACCAAATTTAGAGACAATGCTATTCAAAGGCTTTTCATGAATTGTTAACATTTTTATGCTATTCATCAATGAGTATTAATCTGAGAAATATATGGAAAATAAATCAAAAACTTATAGAACTTTTTAAAAATGAAGAATATTCTGTTAATAAAGCCATAAAACTTGAAATATTGTTCAGAATTTGACGGGAATGTAGAATAAAGTATAAATTCTTCAGAAGTCTATAGAATCTCTTGCCTTTCATTTGATACATAACTTAAAATTTGAACATAAAGCTTAAGTAACTTTAATCTAATTTTGAAATAATTATGAAAAATAAATTATTTCAGGACTAATGTTCAGTGAAGTGACTCTTCTATTGCATTGTTTAACAAGAACTTCACAAAACATGATTGCTTTTAACATTAAAAGTTTTGTCTTAGTTTAAACTGAATTCACTCTAAAATAATAGAATCAAAAGCGAATTCTGTTCCTGTTTCTAACACTCAATTGTTTTGAAAAATATAAGTTTAATAAAAGACTGAAAGGGAGAAAATTTCTTGAAATTAGATATCATTTCCTAAACACGAAGTAATGCTTAAATCGATTGATTCAAAAATGATAAATAAAGACTTCTTTTAAGTCGAAGTTCTCTTATAATAACTGATGCAAACAAATCATAGCGAACACAAATCTGTCGCACACAATGAGATAACAAGACTGTGAACCCTTTAATCTAATTTCTAGCAACTAATGAGTATTCATAAGGTTTTTGAAAGAGAGTAAAAATTCTATTCCAGAGATATTGAAGAGCCTAAAAGTTATATACGTTTTGAAAGCTTTCTAACGCTATATCACAGCGCATGTCATATCACTAGCTCTGAGCTTTTACTGGAAATTCAACAAAAAGTGGCGTCCCTTACAATTACATCAAAGAATAATGAATTGTACTCCAAATCTATTCTAATTGAGACACGTTTCACAAAAAAATGCTTCAATTTTTAACAATTTCCTCAATTAGTTATATTTATCTATCGAGTAATCATTTATTAGCTAATGGTTAGCTCTCAGTTATGTCTAAGTCACTGATCAATGAGTGCTGTAATGCTTATGGATCTAAATGTGATGAACTCTCAACAGTTCTATTCAAACACCAGTAAAGTGGAGATCAATTCTAGAAATCTTTATTTCGATGAAGAATTTTCTAATAATAAAAAAAGAATATCTTAATTGTGAAAGTGTTTTGAATTGAAGTTTACATCAAAACAACAGCAATAAGTTGTGCTTTCAATCAGGAATCACAGAATCCGGAAAAAAGTTTTCCTTTTCTAAAAATAAAATAAAAGAATTAATGAATCGGAAACTTTTCTTGTTTTGTTCCTTTGAATACTGTGCGCATATATTTATAGTTATGTCAAATGTAAATAACTTTGACTGAACTGTTGGTTTGAATAAATGATTCCGAAATTCCGTTTGGATTTTAGACCAGAATTGAAGTTTTGGTTTTAGTTTTGATGGAAAGCTAAATTTTATGATAACGTATACAACAAAAGGGGATGTAATATAAAATAGAAACTCAACTCTAAAGGAAAGAAAAACTAAAAAAAACTTTTATGAAAATGTGGGAACAATTATTCATATTATGCCATTCGGTGTTTTTGCTTCATTTCATTGATATTTTCGGTATGTTTTCAACATTTCTTTACTTATAAGGAAACTATTAATTTATCTTAAATTTTTCTGATGATAACTTTCAAGAATATAAGAATAATTTTCTTTATCACGTAATTTACTTATAGAAAGTATAGTAAGAAAAATCATTATATATTATAGTGAAGTTTTTAGATGAATAAGTCATCTGTAAATCTAATTTATTATAAAACTGACACTTTTGTAGTCCATATAATTTAAAGCTATCTATAAGGCTCTCTTGCAGTGCAATTACACATAAATCACAAAGCCTTACATCAAATGCAGTGCTTTTAGCGCTTGAATAGTCCACAGTGTGTATAAAACTTTAGAATCAGATCAAAGTTCTGTTATAAACGTCTTTCAACACAATGTAATGATTATATGTCTGTTTAAGAGGTTATCTTTCAATAGTATCTTCAAATTCAATTTTTGTCCCTCTGTGTGACTTCTGAAGCCTAAAACAATTATGACATGAGATTTAAGTTCTTATTTTTGCTCAAATAATTTCATAATAAGCTCTTGACTATATTTTTTTCAAATTTGTTTTAAATATTTATAAGAGAAAAACTTCTTTCATTGTCTAAATAAATGGTTATTCTGATAAAAGTCTTGATAAATATTTAATTTTATTGAGAAATTTTTTAAATTTATTGACTTATTTTGAAGTGAATAAATGCATAAAACATTCACAAAAATTATATACATTTTTGATAAAAAAAAAAAGTTATACAACACTAATCAATACGAGAATTGTTTCTCAATTGATGCAAAAGAGACTTGACTATCAGCACTAATTCTAATTATTCGTTACAATTCGTCTGTTTTCTCTCTTCATCTCAATGTCAGATAAGTGCAAAAAGTGTTTTATGTTAACTAAGTTTTGTTGAGGAAAGAAAAAAATCAGTTAAAGAAAATTAGAAAGTGTTTCACTTCGAACGAGTGCCACAAAAAGACAGATTGAAATGCCTGTCGTCGTTAATTTGCTGCTACGCTTCACTTAATTGCTTCACTCGCTTTGATGCTCAATAAAATTTTCCCATTCTTATATTCAATTTTAGATTCCCTTTAAATTTAGCTTTGATTTAATTTTGATACAGAGAATACTCTAATCATTAAAACTTTGATTTCGAGCTCTTATTATTTATAATGCGGTTAATTATGAAAGACTCAGATTTGAGAATAAATTATAATTTTTTTTGTTCCTTAATATGATTAACAATATCTCGTATGTTATGAAACATGCGTTTAATTCCTTTAATAAAAGGGATATTTTTAAAAAAGATTTTTTCGTGAAAATTATCAAATATTAAATAAGATTAGTAAATATATATGAGATATATTTCTCGAAACTATTCGAATGTCCATAAAATTAAAAATTTATTAAACTTTTCAAACATTTTATCTTAAAATTGATGAAATCTGAATCTTTATCATTTTGTTAGTTTTAAATCATGTTTTCTCTCAAAAATCATAAAAAAAATTTTCTTATGCCAAATAAAGAATGAAGAAAATGATAATTAAGTGATTGCCCAATCATTTTGAATAGAGGTCTATTAAAACATAAAATTAAGCTATTCTTCCAGAATATATATAGTATTGATATCTATTCTATGTTAATGGTAATGATGAATCAATAAAAGTCAACTCAAATTATATAAGCATTAGATTATAAAATAGGAAAAAAATATAATAATCATAAAACTCATTAAGACTGAATGTTTTATGAACTCAAAAAAAGTTATGTGATATTCGATATAATAACTCAATTAATTGCTTTAATATAAATATTCAAAACTCATATTATTAGATAAGAGTGTTATGGCTTTGGCTTTAATTTTATTTATAATTTTATTGCAAAGTCAGTCAATGAGATGTAAACAGACACGAGTTTTAAGATAGACTTAAGCTCTAAAATAAAACTTATCATTAGGTCTGCGCTAATCTATTAAGATTAATGACATTTATTTCGAAATTTTACGCTTAAGATCATTAAACTTTTCCTTAAGAACTCTTAGTATCTCATTATTGCAAATGTTCTCAATTTAAAGACGACTAATTAATATAAGACATTAGCACAAAGTTTTGCTCAGTTTTAAAATATAGGCCATTTTCTTGAACTAAAAGATTTTGAGACAAGTTTTTAGGTAAAAATATAATTTAAACAATAGTCCTTTTTAGTCTTAGTTTACGAATTTTTTCTCCTTTAATGTAAGTTCAATATCAAATTTCTTATTGAAATTTTTAAGTTTTAAAAATTAGAAATATTCCAATGGATTTCATTTAAAGCTCGCCTAAAATTTTTACCGAAATGTATTGATCTAAAAGCCAATGAGAATTTAATCTCAAAGGTTAAAAAAGATTATAAATCTATATATCAGAACGCTCGAGATCAGTTTCATGAAGGAATAGTTTTTTTTGCTAAAGATTTCTATCACTAAATACTAAGTTTTAAATATCAAAATGTTTGTTCTCAAAAATATAAAGAGAAACTTTTCATTTATACAGAGATAAGAATAGAAACTTTTTTACTATTATGTGCTGAACTTGAGCTGAAATAGTGTTTGAGTATTCTTTAAATTCTTCGCTTTAATTATTTATATTAACGTCAAAACTTCTATTGAACAAAATTTTAGTTTCAAAAAAATGATATCAAACTTATTATTGTCTTGTAGTTTGAGAAAAGCCTAAATGATGTATTTTTCGACTTATATTTCTTTTATTACTGTTTGTTTAAATTTCTATTCAGGGAAAAACAATAAAATTTCGTAATTATATAATTAGAATAATTTATATTGTATTTTATATTTTTAAAATTAATTGAAGATTAAGTGCTTTAATGACTAAAAGCATCGCTTTAGTTAACGACCAAAACTACTATCTCTTTAATTTGAAAGTGAATTTTGTTTGGAAGCTGTTTGTTTTTTTGTCATAAAAAATTTGTCATAAATTTCATTTAAATGTTCGAAAGTCATAAAAACCTGTTTAAAGACACTTAAAACTCAGTTTGAACTCATTCTAGTCCTAATTAATCCTATTTTACAAAAAACTGCAACTTTTTATGAAATTGAAAATTTTTGAGTCTATTTTTTGTATTATTTTTACCACATTGTTATCAATTTTTTTTAAGAAAGTAAACTTTTTTTGTCATTGGAAAGCATATAAAAACATTTTTAAGAATGAGATTATTTGGGAGCAATGCTTAATAAGTTTAAAAATGTTAGTCTTTATGTTTTTCAATTAAATTAAAATTTTTTAAAACTTAATTTTGTCCGATATTCATTTATAATTGATGAAGTAAAATTGTCCGCATTCTAAATTTAAGTTTCAATATTTTGCTTGAAAGGGTTTTATGACAAATATTTTATAACAAATATTTTATAACAAATGTTTTATGACAAAAGAACACACACCGTTTGGAATAAACAACTGTTAAGTAGACAAAAACAGAACTTAAGTACAGGAATAACATATGAAATCACATAAGAATTCATGTAATCGTCTATTTTTAGGTTTCAGTACTAATGCTTATCCATTAAAACTATACAAAACCATTTGAATCAAAACGTGTAACAAAAATCAATCTTAATTATCATAAAATTCATTAAAACAAATCCAAACTTCATATTTCATCATAATTTCATTTCAAATTTCAGGTAAAACCAGAAAATTTTGATCACGAAAACACAAAATTATGGCAAATATTTTTTTTTAAAGCTGTTTAGAAATCATTAATTTTTATATTAGTTATGCTTTTGATTTCATAAAAGAGAAAAAAAATTATAGCTGAATGTGAAAATTATAAAACGCAAGAAATTTTCTTATAGAGTGCTATTACACAAGAGACAAATTAACCACTTTTAACATAAATGAAGTGCATTCTTGCATATGAGGCTAATTTGTGGCCAATAATTTCCATTTCATAATAAAACCTATATTATCGCTGTCTTTCTTCGAGATTAAATACCGTTTCGCCTAATTTTGTTTCCTTCGAAAAAAGATTTCAGAAGCTATTTATTAATTGTTTAATAGTTAAGTTTATTCACAAAAAAAATAATGATGAACTTCAATATAACGTTTTCTGAAACTTTGATTAGTTTTGAAAGAATTTTTTTTTTTTGATTTATGAATCCGTATTTCACTTATTTTTCAAGCGAATCACAAGAGATATGAAATTTCATAAAATCTTTAGAATCTATTTTTTGTGATGTCATAATAGATGATGAAAAATGATATTTTTGAAGTTCTTATTTAAGTGCCAATTCGTTTTGTCAAATATAGTATTCATTTGTGATACTGAAAAGTGTTTCTTATAAGCTATCGGTTCTATAAATTCGAGTTGAAAGTCACGTAAACCTCTGATTTTGCAGGAAGTTTAGTTTAAGACTTATAGATCAAGAATTTCAGGCATTTCAAGACAATAGTTGAAGCTTTTGAAGAGGAGAATATTTTAAAGGAGAAGTTCAGTGAAAGTATTTTTAATAAAATATTTTTAAAATCTCTATTTTTAAAACTATATAATTCCTATCAATTTCAAAAGTTCTATTATAAAGACTGACTTTGGCTGAAATAAAACCAAATTTGTCTCAAAAAAAAATTTATTGTTGATTATCATTGAAATTATGAGAACAAAAAAAGTTTACATTTCGTGCTCTCAAACACTAAAGTCTTAATAAACTGGTCATAAATGGGGTACTAAAACCAAAATCTTTATCGCATATTTATTAAGAGAAATAAAAATTAGAGTAAATGGTTTGACACACGTTTTGCGTATACATAATTTTTTCAATAGACTCTATCAACCACTAAAACAACGACACTCGACACAAACTAATTTCAATATTCATTAGATCATAATTTGAGACTCACTGCGTTCACTATGCGTTAATTTATGAATAATAAATCCAATTTTGCCTAAAATTTACGATTTTGCTTCACGTCCATAAACGTAGTGTTAAATCAATCAAAAATTAAATTTTAATATCAATTACTAAATATAATAAAAATTTCGGTCCATAAAAATAATGTTTATTATTACGAAACTTTTTTTTAATAAATATTTAGCGAAACTTTTTTTAATAAATATTTAGCGAAACTTTTTTATACGTCCATTAAGTGCTAGAGAGAAAAAAAATTATATGCAGAATAAAAGGCAATCAAAATGAATTGAAAATAATTCAGGATTAGGTTTAATGAGTGAAAGTAGTTGTTAGTCACGTATTGTGATTGTGATCACGTCTACAGCTAATGATGATTTGATTTTATGTGAGAGCAGACCAATAATATAGAATGAGTTAAATGAGAAGAATAGAGTCTAACAATAAATATAATAATTGCTTATTGGTTAAGGTCGCTATTGAATTATAATCATTATAGTTATTGAGATAGAGAGCGGTCTTTTCATAAATAGACTGTTTGTACTGATAGAAAGCAATCGACAATAACAATCACAATAACATAGCTTAATGTCTGCTGTAAATGAACTCAACTTATTATACATTTGTTTCTTTTGGCATTTATTTTATTCTTTAGATTTATTTTTTCTCATATAAATACAATACTATTAGTCGTTGAAACTTAAAAATAAAGTATTTTTATTTCATATTAAAAAATGAAGTATTATTCAAATTAATGTATAATTTAAAATAAAGATATTTTTTACAGTGCATTGCAATGAAATGATTGCATGTCTGGTAAGAAAGTGTGATTTAAGGAGTTTTTTCCTATTGAAAAACAATTTTGAATTAATTTTTTTTGAATCTCATATTTTATTCTTTGAGTTAGTGTTCAAAATTCTGATGTTATGCGTATTCTCTATGTGTCATTTAAAGATTGTTTATCTAATGGAAAACTTTTTTCCGGCTTTTCTTTTCGTTCAGTCATATCGTATAGTTTGTTGAGATAAACGAAATATTAAACTATTTATTCTCTTATCATAAAAAGAGAAAGTCATACATAAAGATTACATGCAATCGAACTGACACTTAAACCTAAAACTTGAAAAGAAAAGAAATTTTTTGTTTAGAATTTAATACTCAAATCTTGAATCAAAAACATAGCTTATTATATGTGTATTATTTGATAAGTTAAAAAGATTTAACTAAATCTAAAAACATTAGTTATTCAAATGCATTGAAGGAATTTGAGAGAAAAATCTTTGTCAAAATTTATTCCGATTTTTTTAGCTATTCATTTAAAACTCTCTTTTCATTTGAATGCATTAGAGCTAATGTCTTAAGATTTTGTTTTGTCAAAAATGTTTTATTTGAAGGTTTAAAGATTTGTACGCATACGAAGCTCATGAATATTGCTTTTGAGTATTAATGGGCATCAGCTCAGTTTTCCTCAAACGGTAGACTATTTTGAGTTTGAGCTCAACTATACCCTATCTTAACCAGGGTTTTAGGTTTGTTGGGGCCAAAAATCAGAGGTTTTCCTAAAAATAAATTTTGCGACTGATTTTTCGCAAATGTTTTGATAAAATCATAAATTTAATAATTTTGAAGACAAAGCAAAAAATTCTATAAATTTAATGCAGAAAATCTGAAGCCCTAACAGATCTTCAATTAAATTTACGAAAATCTTTGGTGAGGCCATAGCCACACCCGTCCTACTGCTTGTCAAGTTTGTGGTCCAATATGTTTTTTATGTATTGCTTTTAAATTAAAAGGTGACGAAAGGATTTTGACGAAATGAAATATCTAATTAGTTTTCAGCCTTGATTTTAATTTGATTAAAAATAATTAATTTTCAGTTAAAAGGTGGCGAAAGGAGTTTTATAATGCTTTTAAAGTCGAATTTCTAATTAAAAAATAATTTAATTTTTTCAATTCAAAAAGTTATTATTCATAGAGTTAAGGCAATTATAAGAAAATGTCTTTTAAAAAATCATATTTCTTCAAAAGTTTTAATACAAATCTTCAAAAATTTTTAGGCTTTATCAGAGCTATGTTTTCAGTCTCGAAAAACCCTTCAAAATCCTAAAAACCATGCATTTTATATCCACTGTATTTTTTATATGGAATAGTTTTTTGCAAAATAATGTCAATTATGTAAATATTTTCCTAATTTGTGCCAAAAAATGAATTTTCTTCAAAATAAGTGTATTTTTTTCAATTTTCTGAATATCTAATTTTGAAAGAAAAAATCATCACATTTGCTGAGCTGGTACTCAATACTGCTTCCGAAAATGATATGTAATTTAGGGCTACGGGTGACTGAATCAATCAAATGTGTATGAATTTCGTAGGAAATTGTTTAAATTTGATTATATATTTTGAAAAATTTTTTCCACCTGCAAAAGAGTGATCACACACTTGAATTTTTAAAAGTAACTCTCATTTTATTGGTCACAAATCCATAAAATACCGATAAACGTAACGACAGAGTATTGGTTTTGCAATAAAAAAAATCTGTGTTAATGATGTTTAAGCTATTTTTTGCAAAGACCGTCATTAATGTTAACCAATAACAGGAAATCGAAGTGTTATTTTATCGATTGCTAATATATTAATCACGTAATCCTAATTAGAAGCAAATTTGATTTTATTTCCCATAGAAATCATTTCCTTTTACTATTATTAATGCGTTCAATAGTTATGAGCTTAAAATAACGTCTAAAGTAATTAAATTTAATAGACAAGCGAAAAATATGGTAATTGACTAACTATTTCTTTAAAGCCGAAAGAGGAGAAACAAAAGTGCCTGAAAAATAGTGGCTCTCAATCATTGCCCTATCTTATCAAACATTAAACTACTGGAAACTTATATGAGATAAAAATACATTTTTATTGAATTACTCAAAATAGCTTTCTCTTCGGACACATAACTGACTCTTGAAAATGAAAACCCCTTTTCAGAAGAATCATTTCATTTCATGCGTATTATTATTATATTAGCTCAGATTCAAACTCCACAAATTGATAGATAGGACTGCACTGAAGAGAAGGGAATCCTAACAATAATTTGATTCTTGCGCTAGAAGTTAGAGAATATGAAATATAAAATAGATATGAAAAATAAAATATTCACATCACAGACACATGCAATAAAACTACAATTGAAGAAAGACTTTTCAAATTGGTTTTATATTTTTATTATAGATAATTCTGAACGAAATGATGCGCCCGTTTTCTATATATTATATTTGGCCAATTTTTGCTGTCTTTCTATAACTCTATTGAAGCATTCATTCAAAATCACTAAAAAATTTCTACATATATTTCTAACTCAAACTTTATTTCACATCTCATTCACCAAAACTTATTTTTCCCTATGAATTGCATACGAAAATCAAATTTGCACTTTTTTATAGCTCATATTTGGCCTCAAGAGATCCTTTACCCCAACGCATAAGTTAATAAATGATATAATAATTTGTGCCATAAAACAATTTTATTCCGACTGCAAACCCATACCTAAACCCTAAAAACTTTTCTGTTGCTGCAGCTCTTCTTCGCTTCTATTTTGCCAATATTTCTTATAATTCTGATGTCATACTCGATAGGATCACCTGCTTGTCAATGTCAGCACAAAAAAAACTCAATTGCATCGCTAACTCTGACTTACTGGAGGGCGATTCGGGTTTCAATTTGATCGCTAGAGACGAATCTTTTTCTCTTACAGACAAATCGCGTTAATAATGAAACTCAAAGACGTAGAAATTCGTTCAACGAATCCAATTTCATAATAATAGGAACACAAAACTTAGTCCGAAATCACTTCCATTTGAATACTTTTTCAGAGAATCCAAAATTTAAGCCTTAATTATTT
>JAQIWZ010001792.1:0-10664 GCA_034697245.1 Malaconothrus monodactylus
AAGTTATTGATATCTTATAACAAAGTGACCCATTTTCAAGTCAACAAAACTTCAGTTATTAACTTATCGAAACGCCAATTTGTGTGTTGAGAATGTTAATGAACTTTAGGTTAAAACAAAATAAGTTAGATTTAAAATAAATACTTAATTTTGCTGTTGTTTATAATATAAATACAAATAAATCAATTACAATAATTACTTTAAAAAGAGGTGTCAAATGAATAAAGTCCAAGGTTTTTGATTAAAATCCATTTAAAAAAAATAATTTGAGAATGTTTTACTCAATTGGCAAATAAATTATCGAATCAAATTTTGTTCTGCAGAAGTAAACCTTTAATCGGCCTTCACATTATCACATAAATACAAAATAACGATATAAATATAGGATGAGTTTAGCATAACTAACTCTTTCAAAAACTAGCTTTTATATTAATTTATGATCAAAAATGAATTCTAATTTACCTGAAGTGAGACCAACTATGATAAATGTGAATGGATTGCGGTTCTCTACGAGTTGGGACGAAAATATAGTCAAATCAGGATTGAGCTATAAAGCAAAAGATGACGATATATTTGTATCATCATATCAGAAGTCAGGCACAACGTGGCTCATGCATAACATATATCTCATTTTCAATGATGGTGTTCCACCTGATCACGAATCTATTATCCATCATTCATACCCTTATTTGGAAATGTTTGGCTCTGAATTCGTCGAAAAAAGAATAAGTATTAAATCTTATAACTCTATTAACATCACTTTTAATAATTGAGCTTTAGTTTGGATTCGATGTTATCATTCATATTGCACGAGATAATAATACAGTATATTGAGAAATAAGAGAGTGTTTTTTCAAAATACAGATAAGACTATAGTAGTTATATTTCCGCACGAAAACTAAAGATTGCAATAATTGCAAACATTGCTTAATCGCTTAATTGCTATACAGAAAAATCAATCATTAAAATTAATTGAAGAACTTCTAATATAAGTGATATAATTTTGATTTTTAAAAATTCATTGAATAAGTTAATTAATTCATTTAGAGCCTGGTATCATAAAGACTCATTTGCCGTTTCATTTGCAACCTTATAATCCGAGAGCAAAATATATATTTATTTTAAGAAATCCAAAAGATGTAATCGTGTCTCTATATTATCACATTATATGTCAGCCAACCTATCATTATAATGAAGATTTTCATGATTTCTTTAAACTTTGGCTTAACGGGGATTTCGTTTATGAAGATTACTTTGAATTTATAAATTCTTGGTGGAAACACCGCAGAGAAGATAATTTCTTGTTTCTATTCTATGAAGATTTGAAGAAAAATCAAAGGGAAGAGATCCTAAAGTTGGCTCATTTTATTGGAGAGCAATACGCGGAAAAGCTATGCGCTAATAACGAAGAAATTCTAAATAAAGTTTTGTATTACAGCTCTTTTGATTATATGAGAAATAAGCAAAAAGGTCTGTCTAATCGTTTTGTTAGAAAAGGTGCAGTCGGCGACTGGAGAAACCATTTGACCGAAGAAGAAAGTCTGTTAATAGATAAGTTGATCAAAGATAGGCTGAATGGCACAGGTTTGGACCAATACTGGATCAATGAATTGAAATGGAAACCTATGATATCAGAAACTTAACTGTAATGATAAGAGTTTCTCTCTTTTGTTTTAAAATTCTGTCGACAATGTTTATGAGTTTATCTCTTTTATGCATTGAATGTAATTTTATAGTTTAGTTTTTGAAACAATAAATTCAAAAAATATGTTATTGATTGCAAAGATTTCACCAATATTTTGATGTGAGCTTCAAGTTATTGATATCTTATAACAAAGTGACCCATTTTCAAGTCAACAAAACTTCAGTTATTAACTTATCGAAACGCCAGTTTGTGTGTTGAGAATGTTAATGAACTTTAAGTTAAAACAAAATAAGCGAGATTTAAAATAAATACTTAATTTTGCTGTTGTTTATTATATGAATACAAATAAATCAATTATAATAATTACTTTAAAAAGAGATGAGTCAAATGAATAACGATTGGAAACTCATCTGAACTTAAGGATTAACTTATATTGAAATATATTCTTCTACCGACTTATAGTCAAGCAATATAAAAATGCTTTAAAGCAAAAATTTCTCTGAGAAAGTCATCGGAAAATTTAATTTTATACAAAACTTAAACAATAGAAAATTCGTACTTTTCAACATTAAATATATATAAACCTAAAAAGTTTTATTTTTAAAAAATGATTGAAAATATATTGAATAATTAGTAACTTCATTGAAATCACGAATATGAAAGACTTGGGACTTAAACACATCAATCCTTTGCCATAACGAACATGTAAGCATTAATGCCAAGGTTTTAGTAATTAATAAAATATGACAAAAAACTGCCTCAAGAATTTCCAAATAATATGAGTTTATTTGTAATAAATATCAATAGAGAAACAGTTTTAAACTTCTAAATGAGGACTTGATTTTATATGAGGCGAAATCGAGTATTAATAATGTTTCTAAATGTAGAACAAAATTATTTAGAAGTCATTCAACTTAACTTTATAAAGATTTTATTAGATTTAGTCGTCACTCTCTCTAATAATAGTTGGAATTCTCAGAATAATAGTGGAAAACAAAAATAATTTATCGCTAACTTTCCAATTATTGGCACAAAATATAAGACAAGTTTTATTTTATTAATAGATTAATGTTTGAATCTATTTTTGTAGGTCATTATCGTAATTGATTAAATAATTGATCTCAATCCACACTTTCGCTTCTTCCAAACCTACTTCTCTGAGAGTGGCGGAACCCTTCTTTCTACACAAATAACTCAATATAACTCAATTTCACTTCAGACCTATTGTTTTCAATGAATTGAATTTTTCCGTAAAAATATTTGTTGATTCATTGAATTAGTTTAAAATTGCAATCGAAGTTTTTAATGACATAAATATTAGCTCAAATTAGAAACTCTCAAAAATAAAGATCTTCACAGTTGAATGATCACAATAAACATGTAAAAACATAAAAACTTCCTGAATTAATCCATTCAGTTCATGGGATATGGTTTTCTCAAATGATTTAAATGATTTATTGCCAGAAACTACCTTCAAACTAATGCATGTCAAAGATGAAAGTTTGTATTGATGTTTTGTTCCGCCACTTTCTAAACTATTATCACATTTTGAGTTTTGCGTAAGCATTGATACCCGATATGCAGGTTTATAAAAAGCAAAAGGATTTCAAGAATAAGTTTTATTTTGGTCTGCATTTCATTAGTTCGTCGGTTTACTTAAGTTTTTTGATATAAATAACTCAATAGCATCAGCTTATTATTTGATTTCTGGAAAAAATGTTTTGGAGTTTGTTCACATTTTCACTGATCGGTATTGTGTCAATTCAGTGTATGTCCACTAAAGATAAATGTGATTTAAGAAAAGTTGATCGATGTGCACAAATTCTGTATATTTACGGCGATCCTACCTATAAGGTGTCAAATAATATTCAAGAAGCTCATCAATTTTGCAAGTGAGTTATCTATTATTCCTCTCTATTAATTGATCTATTAATTAGTATTCGAATAATTTTCAATTTAATATTTTGTCTTTTGAATTCATTTTTGAAGCTCGAAATTCTTTCACTTCATATAAAGTTTATCAATTAATTGATTTAAAAAAAGTTTTTGGGATAAAATATTTCAAAAAATTAAATAAGTTATATCAAGAATTATTAATATAGTTCTGTTTTTTTATTTATTAGCTCTACCAAAGAAGCAGAACTTTGCATCAAAGCTTATAGCGCTTCATGTGTTAAACCATTTTCTCGACAATACATAAATTTACTGCTTGCGGGACCGACACAGCAAATAAAGAAAAGATGCAGTCATTCAGGAATAAGAAGTAAGAATTGATTTCACTGTCTCTTAAATTTAGAGAAATTGTTTCTCTTTTTGCTTAATATTTTTCTGATCTTTAAAATAGTATTTTAGTATTTAGTGATCTTTAGGAAATTACAACTACAATATGATATGTATTTATGGTCTTAAAAATGAATTTTTTTTCATAAATTTATTAATCAAAAATTGTTTTTTCTCTCAATTTTTCATCAAATGAAAGAATACTTAGAGCATAAAGAATGTGTTAACGCAACTAAAAGCAAGATTGACATTTGCAATGACAACGCTATCAGAGATACTATGAGAATATTGAAAGCTAGAAAAGAGGATTGGATTCAACTTTCTTGTTGGTAACTAAATATTTAATAAAATAATAATAAGTTAGTAATTGAATAACTTACTGAAAAAATGTATGAATAGTTTTTTAAGCAAAAGCACTCAATGTTCGACAAAAGCAATTGATAGTGAGAAGGTTTGTGAAGACAAATCTAAAGATTACATGAAAGAAGCGATTCGAGGTTTTTCTGGAGAAGTGTTTGATTTATTTTGTGGCAATGATTTGCACTGGGAATCACAAAACTGTCAAAAGGTTACCAAAAATTTACCACTTATTGACAATAAAACTAAGAGGCCTTTGAGTGTCTTTCCTGTTGTATTAGAAATGATGGAAAGGTTTTGAAACAAAACTGTATAGTTTTTCATTTATTTTTATTATTAAAGTTTTCGCTCATAATAACTTTAATCATTTTATTGTAAATACTCGACACCCAAATGAAATTTCGATATAAGTCATAAGAATGATGAGAAACATAGACAGCACTAGACTATTGAACAGCAATATTGATATTAAAACTACTAATAAAAACGAATTAATTTAAGTTTATTTTTAAGTTTATTTTTAATTTATGATTTGTTTTTTAAAGTTCATCTCAAATATGTGTAAACTATTATACATTCAAAACTATTTTTTATCGGAAATAAAACTCGAAAGAGATAATGTTTATAATTATTTTCAAATTACTGTCAGCTCAATCAAAGAAACCTAGATTTTTAAGCATCAATGAGTTGATAAATTGCTAAAATATAAACTAATTAAACGTAACATAGATATTATGCAATCAAATGTGCGGCCAGGCTTTAGGAAAATCATTATATTCAATAATGGGATAGTGTTTACATTTTAACTCAAGTAATCGAGAAATATTGATTTTTCTGCAACGTTCGTTCTTTTTAATTAAAAGTGTGCACACGATTGCCAAATGTTGATGAAACCATTCCATTAACTCTTTTGAAAAATACATGTATTCATGTATTACAGACACTCATTGAACTATATCTTAGAGTTATGAAAGCTTTCTCTATAATCGACTTAAAGAACAATAACCTTTTGCTAAAGTTAAAACTTATTCCAAACTTTCTGAGTTGGATTAAGTGGAAGATTGACATAAATATCTTGTTTAAGACTATCGAATGCTTGAATCTCTAAATAATATTCACTCATCAGATAAAACTTTGAATCAGTTTTGAATATAGAAAAGTTCAAACCATAAACTTGTTGAAAAAAATGAACTATAATTTTCATAAATTTATTAAATCATCAACATTTTCAAAATAACACTTTTGACTAATTAATTCATGCTTGTTATCAATAAAAAAAATTCAAATATTATTTTCGCAGTCATAAAACGTTTGCTTATAATTTGCATTTATATAAATACAAATTAATACAATCAAGTATTCCATAACTTAGCAAAAAGTTTATCTCATTTTTACAGAACACCAAAAAAAATCAAAATTATGTTTTAAATAAATAAATTTAAAGCTTAATAGTTTGACAAAATTCGTGTTTGGGTTCGAGTAATAAATGGAGAGTCGGGACAAAACATCAATTCGTTTTCGAAAGTCATTCGCATTCATAATCGATTCGTAGTCTATATTAGTTATCGGTTTTAGTGTACGGAAAATAATAAATAAGTTGTGATTGACTGAAATTCCAATGACTGGCAGATAATTCAATCATTTCTAAATATAATTTTTGGCAAATCATTTGATGAGAAGAGGAAGTGGACAGAAATGCGTCCCTAATCATCATCATTAGAGTTCTCATACGCGATGGATTATCTTCTTCGAGATATTCGCCTGCAATTCAAACAAATTGATAATTAAAAAACATTGAGTTTCAAGTTTAAAGTCTGACCGCAAGAACGCAGAACTGATTGAAGACATTCAATCTCAGAAGGCGTTGAATTACAGTTTAATAAAATTGCTTGACATGAGTCTAAAAGCAATATTGAGAACTGTTTCTGTTGTTTCAATATCATAGATGGAGTCGATTGGTTTCGATGTGCATTCGGGTCATTAAAGTCATAATCATCACATTCTTCTTCGTATTCACCATCGTTTTCGTCATCAAAATAAGATCTTGAAGTTTGATGACCTGTTCTTAAACTAATATATAATTCAGTGATGAAAGAGACATATGCTGTCCAACGGCGCGCACCACCAGATGTTAGTCTAAGTTTGTCTCTTTCATTAAACCATTCGCGCAGACAATTGAGAAGTGATTCAATAAATAGATGGTTTCGAGTTCCACATTGTTTATCATTAATAGTAAGGCAAATGTTTGCCATAGCGCGAGAATTACACGACTTTTCTAAAGCTTTATTGCAAAGAATTCTTACGACTTGCATCAATTGCGTCATTGTTAAACAATTGCTTTTCTCCATTGCTCGACGAACTAATGTCACGCTTTCCCATGAGATACCATCCAATGACATCAAGTGTCCTATTGATTCTTGATTATTGTTAGTATCTTTATGACTACCAAATGATTTTGATTTCTTAAGTGCACTTTTTAAAGGCTTAGAAACTGTCCAAATCAAAGTTAATTTAAAGTTTTTATTTTTGATCAATTATAAGATTCTTTAAGATTAAGTCAACTGAAAAACTCTTACCATTCGTTATATTTGTATAATTACTAGTATTAGTAATTTTATTCGATTCGTTATTCGAATGTGATGTCGATGTCGTTGAAGATGTATGAGATTCTGGTGATTCAGTTCGATTGTAGCCAATCCTTGCAGATGGCGGACGATATATCGGTTGCGAGGGTTTCACGTATTTATAAATTACCTAAAAATTAAAACTTTCTCAATAGATATTGCATTAATAATTTGCTAAATTAAAAACTTATATTTTAAGATTTTTTTAGCTTTTCATACTCTTATAATTTGATATTTGAGATAAAGTTTAGAATAACTTCTTATGAAATTTCTGCAATTTATTGTAAAATTTTTTTTTGGCATTAGTTTAACGATGAAATTGTTTGGGTGGGAAATACTGAGAAAAATATCATTAATTTCGACACAAAAACAGCTAAATCTGCAAAAGTTAGATTCTGATAGCAAACAGAATAACCAGATTTTTTGCAATACCTGTTGGGGTGTTTTTCTTAATTGATGACATGATGGCATGCGATTAGGTGTGAGGGATGTTGACTGAGATGACCACATGGTTTAGGTTACCTTCAATTAATAGATAATTGAGGAAAATCAATACTGGAATAAATATATATATATTTACCAAATTAATAAATGGTATCATTTTTATCAATGTTTTCACTTGAGCCCTCCATATAGATAAATATAGATGACATCATTTTCAAACCACTCCTTTGATGATTCTTAAAATAGAATCAAACTCTAGTTGAAGACTTAGCACTCATTCCCTAAATAAGTTACTAAACTTGAAAGTACAACAAGATTTTCTTCGCAATTGAGACTCGATGTAATTTTTAATTCGGTTGAGATTTTGCACTCAAAAAACAATCCTTTTTAAAGTATTGATACAACTGAGATGTTAATCGTATTTAGAACAAACTTTTTTCTGTTTAATCAATTTTCTATAAATGCGATTGAAATTTAATCCATTTTCATAGCTTGAAATTTAGATATAAAGAACATTAAGTTTTGCTGCGTTATGAGTGCGCTACTGATATGTGGATCTGATTCAAAAGTTTATTTTTATATTGTTTGTAAAAAAAAGTTTGAATAAATTTGTAAACTTCAACAACAAGTCTTTATTATTAGAAAGATTTTGCGCAAAAATTCATTAAAAAATAGATTTTTGATTGAGATCTTGAAAACTTACAAAACACAAAGATTTAAGAAAATATGACAGATTTTCTAAAATATCGATAGAAAATATTCACTTTAAGTTTTTTGTGAGCTTAAAAATTACTTGTTCTCACTTTATTACTTCATATTCTTATAATTATTGAGCTTTAGACTTATTTATTATCATTATTATTTTCGAGTAAAAATATTCAACACCAAAAAAGTTATCGAATATCTTGAGTTGGTTTAAGCAACTGTACGGACAAACCAAAAGATAAATTAAACCTACTTTTTGGAACAAAGCAAGTAAAAGAACCGGTCATAAATCACTTTGAAGATATCACTTATAGCTTATTGTGAGAGAAAAAAGAATAAATAAATTAATAAATTAGAAAAAAGTAAAAGTTATAAACAAACATGAGACATCAAAATTATTATCAAAGTATATAATGCAATGTTATGACAAGTATAACAACTATTCATCACTAAATTCTGGCATTTTATCTGTGGTTCTACGTATTTATTTGTTATTTTTGGGTAAGTTATGAGATCGAAGATTTCATCCATTCCATCTATGCCATCAATTTTACGCCAATAACATTGCGCTTTTTGCGGCGCATATCTTATCAAATCATGAGATCGACTCATCAACTGTTGGTCCCAAAAACTTCTGTTCAGAACATAGTTTGACAGACGATAATTAGCAAAATTGGATGGCATAACAATCAATGGATTCATATCATTTTCATCAATGCTATAAAAATATTTAATAGAAAAATTATCTTTAAAGGGATTATTATCAATAATCATGTCAAACCTGTTAACTTGAGCCACGTCTGAGAGTTTCATAACTACTTGTGGTGTGAGACCACTCAAACAGGTTCGCGTTGACTTCATTCTTGGATAATAGACCAGGAAAACCATACACATCTCTTCTTTGGTAGACAGTCCTCCCTATCATCGAATCATAAACAATAAAAGTTTTCAATTGAATAATTGAGATATTTTCATATTTATAGAGCATATAATTAATTAGACTTACAAATAATGGCTTATCTCTGGACATAGTATTATAAGTGCACTCGACAGTGATTTGGTCGTCAGGCATTATCACACATTCGCCAGAAGTTCGCTGAAAATCTTGGAAATTAAAATCATAATTATTTTCTTGAGCTATTGGCTGTAATTCAGTGTCTCCACGAAAGTGGCGCACAAGTATTTTGCGAACTGTTAGATAAATAGTTATGAGAAAAATTAATTCAAATGTTTATGAAGTTTTTTTAATAATTAAAGCACAATTTGAATACCGTGTTTGTGTCCATGCGGTAGACTTGCGATCACATTAATACCAGTTGAAGGCATCTTATGCTTAAAACAATTTGGATGACAGTGTCCGGCAATAATCACACTTTCTTGTTTAGGAGGTATGAGAAGTCGATAGTCGACAACTGATCCCATGGTAGCGGTGTCGGCATCGAATTTGCGCAATTTTTTTGTGTAAATTAATCTTAAACCCGATGAATCATATTTGCCTCCAATAAGCTCTGGATTGTCGTAATGTATCTCAAACAAGAAAAAAGTTGTTTCATCATCTTCCGCAACAGGCATTCCAACGTCTTCTGGTAAAGTAAACGCATCGCCACCAGTCGCCCAAACCTATTAATGTTTTTATATTGAACTCAAAACTAATAAACTCAATGTTTAGTTATAATGAATACCATATAAACTGATTGGCAATGAATGAAATCGAAGGGCATATTCGCAAAATCAAAACAATTGGCGCCATTGTGTTGAGCGTATTGTTGCATATATGTTGAGTTGGGATGAAGACAACGATAAAGCACCATATGATGAACGAACGGAGCATTACTTGCAGGAGATATTATGGGTTCGATCTTTAATTAATAATAACTAATTTTAATACTAATGGAAATGAGTTAAGCATTGGATCAAATCATACTCTAATGACATGTATTTTGCTCCTGAAGGGCGCGATAACAATCTTACACCAATACGTCGTGTCCGAAGAGTTAGGAATCAACAAATTGCTCGATGTTATGTCCCATTTCATAGCGTGTTCTTCGTTTTTGCCAATAAAGTTATGGCCCGGAATACTTAATAGATGAACACTTCTGGTGCCTCTATTCATAGGTTTGTGTTGAGGCATTGCGTATGCAGACGAAGGATCATCCGAATGATAGGCCCATATTATTTTGGTTATATCTCTTGTTATTTGAAGATCAGTTTCTTCGTCGCACGTTAGGTATGCGCGCGTAAATGTGAGCCATGTATGAGTAAAGTTAGTGCCAGAACTTATCAGATGCCAGTCTTGAGATTCGTCGGCGATCGGAAGTTCTTCTTCTTCTGCAAATCTATCCTAAAAGATGCGTTAATAGAAAATAAAATTTAAATTTTGAGTTTCACAGTTTGGGATAAATCCTCATTAAGGACTTCAAAAGTTTATTTTTTGAAAATTAAACTTTATTATTGATAGTCTTGAATAAAATTTTTTTTTTGCTGAAAATGTTTTCTAATTTATTTTTCAGAACTCGATTGAAAACTTTTCCTTAAGAATGAAAAAATCTGATGAATAAAACTTAACATAAATAGTAAACTCTTTGTTAACAAACACTTAAACTAAATGA
>JAQIWZ010001793.1:0-10662 GCA_034697245.1 Malaconothrus monodactylus
ATAAGTTTTAACCATAACTCTCATAAGTTTTAACCATAACTCTCATAAGTTTTAACCATAACTCTCATAAGTTTTAATTTTTATCTAAAAGTGTCAAATAGATAATTGTGTCTTAGAAACCATTAGTCATTACTGTTTTATCTTCAAGTAAAACATAAATTTTTCTAATATGAATAGATATTATACAATCACTTTCTGGGAATTTCAAAGTCTCCTGAATTAAACAAACTTTAATGCTTAATGATATGTGAAGCTTTCATAGAAAATTCGACCAACACTTGACATTAAAATATTTTCTATTAATTTAAATTCTTTTAATCGAAGAATCAAATCTGAAAGACTATTTATTGATTTTTTTTTAAGTTACCATCGATACAATCAGATCTCGATTGTTCAGGATTTAAGCTTTGACTTGAGCTCACAAATTGACACTATTAGCACTAAAAGCTATTCTTAGATAAACTTTCAACACATTGAAGCTATTCTTATTTAATTAGTTTTTGTTGTTGAAATTGCAATTTTTTATTAGTTTATCTTTTGAATTGAAATAAGGCATGAATTTGATTAATAATATTTTCATGACAAATGATCATTAAAACATTGAACGGAAAAATTTTGTGTGAATTTATTATTTTTATTACTCAATTATTTATCCATATAATAAATAAAAATTTTGAACAAGGCTTTGATTTATTCAAATAATATTTTAGAATTGTTACTCATTTTCATTTCAAATAACTATCAATCGGAAGTACTTCTACTATAACGTAAAGAATCATAAATTTTTAGCTACATATGAGAGCATATATTCAAAGTCTATCAAATTTCAATATACAATATAATGATTCTAATTATATTAATTATGAATTTAATCCATTCGTAATCAAGTAAAGTATTAACTGTTTGATTGTGATGTAGACTAGAGTAAAAACTATTGCAGATTCTATGCATTAACCTTTGTTTTGTTATTAAAACAAGTAATACAATACTTGCGTCTCAACTTCAATATCATTTCACTCTACAAACAGTTTTGAATTCCAACAATAATAATAATAATAATAGCATTAGAATTATTCAAAAATGAGAGATATTTTTACAGATAATCAATATTTATATTTCAAATTTTAATCCAAATTAAGACTTTGCTTAAGACTTTCTTAGTTATACCAATGAATAAACAATAAGTGGATTAACAAAAAATGCTTTCCCCTCATTGAAATCTTATATAACATAAACATTTTATTTAATCACATCCTGTTTTAACAGTTAGATGTCTGAATCCGGATCTCAGGAAATAATTCTTTTATATATATAATATATAGAGAGTATAAATATTCAACTAATTTATTGATCATTTCATATGACAACGAGTTTCAAGTCGCTAACGAGTTGGTGTACTATAACTAATTATAGTCTAATATAAGCTCTTATTCTTATGAATAATTATGTATAGAAATTAATTCAAAAACAAAGTAATCCACTTTCAAAAGCATTAAAAACATTTTGAATCATTAAAATGTCTAATGAATATTTGTTTAACATTTAAAATGTATTAAATAGAAACTTGTTTTATCATCGCATTCAATAATATTTTATTTGTTTTGGTATTAAATTGAGAGCATTCAAAAGTTTGAATGTTATTAATGAATCACATTTGAATTAGAAAACAATTTTTTTTCTTTACTCCTATTAAATATTTTTATCAGAGATATTCTACTCCTTTTGATAATCTAAAAATTTTTTCAATTCAAAGAAATGATTTACTGATAAAAACAGATTTTCATCAAATTAATTTTCATGATTCATAAAATCGTGAACAGTTTTAATGTTGTTCAAAAACTTAGCTTATTTTAAACACTCAAAACACTCAAAACTTAGCTTTTATTAAAAGTTAACTAAACATTATTAATGATAACTATTCCTTGTTTTTGAATACATCGTTAAACTTAGACTTATAATCAGAATAAAATAATTGAAACGAATTGAAAAACTGATCAAAATGAGGCTTTTGGCACTTTATCCAAACTAGTGAGTTGTTGGTTTGTAAAGAACCTTTTGGGTGGCCTCAGCTTAAAATATCAATAAAAGCGAGGGCAAAAACTTAAATGCCAAACAATTAGTGGGCGCAAAAACTAAAATCACTTTCTCTTTATATTTGCTTTATCTAAATATTTAACTTCAAAATTCAATACCAGTATTAAACGTTACGTAATAGTAATAATAATAAAATAAAGGAGAGGCGGAGGAGGGATAACACCGAGTCCTGTGTTTATATTATATTAAAGTTATTTTATTGACTAGTTGTTATGTTTTAACGCATAAATCTGTGCAGAGTTGATCGCTGTTATGAAATTTGTCAAACTTTATAACTCAATATTTAGTAGACTTGTTGTTATCAAGTTATTAAAGAAACTAACTTTTAATTAGTGCTCAATTTATTTCCATTCGATAGAATAAACTAACTATTGATTCAAGAAGTGATTTATGTAATTGTTAGCTCTATTACAGGTAAAGTATAGGAAACCCTACCCATAATGTGTACATAAAGTGTAAAAATTGGTATTTGTTATAAAAGCTCGAAACAATAACTTTAAATATATGTTTTATTTTATACTGTTGTCAAGCCATCATTTATTTTTCAATTAGGTTTTCAATTCTCACCATATAAGTCACTGAACTATACGTTGTGGTCAACTATTTTCCCATCAAAATCTTTCACATTCTTTTACAATCAGTCTATAGTTCTTTATCTTAAAAGGTAAGCTTTGAATGAATTGAATTCTCGCTAAGCAGTTGCTGAACGCAGAAATTGTTTTTTTCAGAGATGAAGTTATTATTATTATTATTTTTTTATAAAGTTTTGTTGGATACGATAAATCTGATAAATTAAATCTTGTTGACATCGGGGAGATGTTATAGACTGTTAGTTTGCCATTTGTAATCAACTTCAGTCTACCATCTCTACCTATTGTCATCAAGATATTACGATCTAGTTCAATATTTTTCATTTCTTTGTCTTCGAATAAAATATCACTTTTTTTACATCATTTCTCAGTTTAATATTTTTAATGATTACAATTATATTCAATCTATTTTAAGAACTAATAGTTTATTAAGACTTTCAAAATCCAAATAAGGTTGAAATTAAGATTAGACTTTATAATAACTTTATTGTATTGAATGCAAGATTAAAGTTAAAGTTAATTAATAATAAAATTTGTTTAATTAATTGATTAGTCAAAGAGCAAAATTTAAAATTTTCTTTCAAATCTTTGGTAATTCTCAATAAGAGAGTTCTTGAATTACATGACAGTAAACATTGAGTATTAGGGAGATTATTCATTAAGAATAACATTCACCAAACAATCACAGAAATTTGTTTAAAACTCATGAAAAGTAAGATTTTATTGTTTTTTTTTCTTGAATCACATAAACAACAAATCCAGCATTTGATTGAAAAAAATCAAATCAAATTTGAAATTAATTTTGTTCGAAACAGTAATTAATTTACTCTTAATGCTTAATATATTTAATTGAATTGTCTTTTTTCGACGCATTAAATTGAAGGTTAAGTAATTTTGAGAAACAAACTCACATTAAGGGACGATAACGATCTTTCAAATAGATATTTACATTAAAATTTAATTAAATTTATAAATTGACAACAGATTTAAATATTGGATCATATAATACGCGATAGAATAAAATTTATAAAATGTGATAATTTTTAAATTTTCAACACATGCAAAAAACATTGCCGTAAAAATTTAGATTTAAACATCAAAGATAAAAGCGTACAATTATTAAGTTATTAAATATAATCAAATTTGTTTAATAGAATCACACAACAATCACAATAGTTTTGACAACAAAAAAGAGTTGTAATTGACTAGAATTACTCGCTTTATAGCAAAAATCAGTGGTTTTCAAACTTTATCGCCGACTCTCATAGAACCAAATATTCCAATTTTGCAATTGAGGGACCAGTAATGGGCCATAAAAGTGTGTTTGAAAACCTCTGGTATAAGTAACTCAAGTCTGACATCAATTTATAGATGAAGTTTCTTCTAATTGTAACTGAAGTGCTTGTTCTTCAGGTAATGGTCTTCTTTTGAATTGAGAATTAGTCACTAAATAAGCGACAACTATACCGAATAGCAATATAGTAATGCCCAATAAGTTGAGAACATAAGCAGCTGGTGGTAAGTCTGAATATCCCGGATTATTATCTTTTTTATTTCTATTATTCAAATAAACATTTAGTTAATTTTTGAAAATCAATTGAAATTATTGAAAGAGTTTTACAGTGAAAATATAGCCTTTTCTGTGATTCCAATCAAAGCAGTGCCACAAGCCATAGCGAATATAGTCAGACCAAAATAGATATGATATGGCATTAGTAGTCGGCGATAAGTCGATGTAATGCCTGGATATAGGAATGATATGAAACCAATCACGAATTGAGAACTAAATAGAATTATTGTTAAGAGTCCCATCCAACTGTGGAGTGAATATAGGTTGGGAATGTTTTGCTTATTGTGATAATGAAATACTGCCCAAAGTGCGAACAGTGCGAATATTAGGGCCGAACAGTTGAAACTGGCATGAAGTATCTTTAATATCTTCTTTCGTTCGGTTCTTAATACACGATAAACCAATATTGCTGGAAATAGATACGTTAATTTTAGATCAACTTTTAAGAAAATTTACTCTTTCTTAATAATTTGTTTTCATTTAAAAATAATTCATTAATTGATAAAAAGTTTTGTTACGTTTTTTTTTGCCTAACTATTGATCAAATTATTATCAAATGACAAGAGAAACAAAATATTGGAAGATTTATGACAAAAATAAGATAATAAATAATAATTAATCAGACATAAACTATATTTAATGAGTCAAGCGATTGTCAAATCTATACCAAAACATATCGTAAATAAAAATAACTAATCCTTCAGTTATTTATAACTTTGACAAATATATTAATAAAACTATTGATAAAACTATTTTGATATCAATTCAATAAATAATTGATAATAAAGAGAAAGACAAATATGAATAAAAAAAATAGATACCATCGCCAAAGATGAAGACCATTCCCAAGACCATAAACAATGGGTGATAATTGAAGACTTGAGAATCATTAGCCCAACCGATTCCACCCAAATATTTAGAGATCCAAACGCTCACAAATACTATCGAAAGTAAACCCAATATTTGTGATGTTATAAAACCAGCGAAAAAGTTCTTCACGTCTCCAACAGCGATGCCGTCCATTCGTGCCACGTTTTCGTATTCCATCATTAATGGGGTCACTGATGAGGACAATTCCAGATCAGCTGAACATTAATTTTAATTTATTTTAATTTTTATATCAAATATTTTTATCTATAATTTAATTCAAATTTACGTAATTCTGAATCTTTGATACGTTTTTTCATTTATTAATACTTTTTAAATAATTTGATAAATAAATTGATTTGAATTATAGTTAAAACTATTGAAACATTTATTGGTATTTAATTAAAAATATATTTGTTATGAACAGCAGTGAAGTATAACTCGTCTAAACATATGGTCTCTATTTTGACATTTCTATCAATAGTTGAGTCAAATTTTAAACTTTTTGTTTACCTTTTATTTTACTTAAGTTTTAACTCTTTTCTAATAAAGAGTTGATTCAAAAATAAGTAATGAATTGATTATTTTATTTGATTAACTCTACTATGAGTTCAGTTAATTAACAGACTTTTAAATGTATTGATATTAAGATCAATTCATAGATCGCATGCGTTGACTATTATTTTATGTAAATATTAGTTGAATTTGAAGTTTTTGATGGATTTTTCATATCAGACATAAAGGCATTAAATGTCTCTCGATTTTAATTTATATTATATTTAAGGATTTATTTGCAAATATTTCAATATTACAAATCAAACAATTCTTTGAAGGGATAAATATTTGCCGACAATTAAGTGCTAAAGAACCGGATCTTTTAATAGATATGAATGCTGTTGAAAGGGTGAGACCATAATCAAAGTCATCCAATTCTGCACTCCTTCACAATTAATACTTATTTTTATTAATTTAATGCAAAACTAAATAAAAAAGTTTTCAAACAAAAAACAGCGCAAACTTTCAAACTATTACTTATTTATTGATTTTGTAATGAATTCATTATATTTCTGATGAATTTATATTAAAAAAATTTAATTTTTAATTTTGAATAGTTTTGAATAAAAACGTATTTAATGTAAAGAACTGGAGGACGAGTTAAGGACGAGATTATAATTATCTCAATATAAACTTGTACTGAATGTGAAAAAGAGTGAAAAGTTTATTGAGTGCCACACTTTGGCTCTGACTTGCATTTCATGTGATCTTTAGTTTAAAAGTTTGGATAACTTTTTCTAATTATTTCATTATTTTGAGCGAAAATATTAAATATAAATCAATTTTTGTGATAAAGTAATTAATAATTAATTAATTAATAAAAGTCTACAATAAGTTCAAAAATAAAATAATAAAGACTTTAATTAATTGAATGAAAAAAAAGTTAATTCAATGTTTAGTTTAAAAGTTGAATACAAGAGACCGACTCTTTAGTAAACGTCAAAATTATTGCTTTACTTCAAAAAATTGATAGTTTATTAATAAAAAAATTTAATAAAATTATTGCATAAGAATTGCTATCATTTATTATTAAGTAATAAAAGCATTTCATATAATTAAATAAGCGCTAAATTAGCAAATAATTCAAATGCAATAATAGTTTAAATAATAGTTTAAATAAATTAATAGTTTTGGAGACAATTGCAAAACATTAACCAAAATGTCGATCGAATCGATTGACGCGAAAGGTTCTCCACAAATATTTCGATTTCGAACTCAATCGACAATAGATGAGGGACCAATTCTGCAGTCAAGAGAAGGAAATATTCCTAAAGAAGGTGTACAGAAGGGGAAGACAATTGGGGTCTTTACGAGTGGTGGCGATTCTCAGGGTTTGTATATTTCGCACATTTGTTTCAAACTATTAATAATCAAATTCCCAAAAAGGTATGAACGCAGCCGTCCGAGCAGTGGTAAGAATGGGGTTATATTTAGGATGTCGCGTATTTTTCATAAAAGAGGGCTATCAGGGAATGGTTGACGGCGGAGACCATATAATCGAGGCGTCGTGGGTCTCAGTGTCCGGCATTATTCATAAGGTATTCAATCTATTCATTCATTCATTTCTCTCATTTATAATGAAATTTATCGAAAGGGCGGAACAGTTATCGGTAGTGCCCGTTGTGCTGAGTTTCGCGAACGCGCGGGTCGTTTGAAGGCTGCCCTTAACTTAATTCAATATGAAATCACAAATTTGGTAGTGATTGGAGGCGATGGCAGTCTGACCGGCGCTAATCTCTTTCGTCAGGAATGGTCTTCTCTTTTAGATGAATTATTAGAAACTGGTTCGTAGTCTTCACTAATTTTCGTCCCTTTTTTCTAAACTGTATACGAATTGCAATTATATTTTAGGCAAAATAACTGAAGCGAAAAGAGAATTGAACAGTCATTTGCATATCGTAGGAATGGTCGGATCAATTGATAACGACTTTTGCGGTACAGATATGACTATTGGCACCGATTCTGCACTTCATCGTATAATTGAAGCAATCGATGCCATCGTCACGACTGCCTCCAGGTTTGAAATCGATGAACAATAAATGAGAATAATTATAAAATTGATTATTGAATTAATAGCCATCAAAGAACTTTCATTCTTGAAGTGATGGGTAGACATTGCGGTTATTTAGCATTAGTGGCAGCGCTCGCCAGTGAAGCAGATTTTGTTTTTATTCCTGAATGGCCACCAGAAATAGAATGGCCTCAAAGGCTTTGCAGAAAATTAGAACAGGTTTGAGCTCTTCCTCCATATACTTATAAATTATTAATTATAAAGAAATTAATTATTCCAAAAGGAGAGACGAATGGGTCAAAGACTTAATATTATATTAGTAGCTGAAGGAGCGATTGACAGAGAAGGCCACCCAATCACTGCCGAACAAATAAAAAATTTGGTGGTCGAGTGTACGGGTCAAGACACACGCATTACTGTTTTAGGTCACGTCCAGAGAGGCGGCAGTCCCTCTGCTTTCGACCGTATTTTGGGCTGTCGTATGGGTGCAGAAGCAGTTCTGGCACTTTTAGAAGCATCGCCTGAGTCCGAGGCATGTGTTGTGTCATTGGATGGCAATCAAGCCGTTAAAGTCCCTCTTATGCAATGCGTCGAAAAAGTTGGTTTTATTTTCGTTCATATATTCAATACTTAATTAATTGTATCAATAATTTCAGACCAAATCAGTTGCGACTGCGATGCATGAGAAGCGCTGGGAAGAAGCGGTCAAATTGAGAGGAAGAAGCTTTGAAAGAAATTTAGAAACTTATAAAATGCTAACCAGAATAAGGCCACCGAAATCTGTGAGCGATGAATCAAATGTTGGCGGTTATCGTTTAGCTGTTATGCATTCAGGCGCGCCCTGTTGTGGAATGAACGCTGCCGTTCGTTCTTTTGTTAGAAATGTTATTTATAGAGGAGATACTGTTCTCGGCATTCATGAAGGATTTGATGGTCTCGTAGCTGGAGATATCAGACCTATTGGTTGGACAGAAGTGAGCGGTTGGGTCGCACAGGGCGGAGCTTTTCTCGGAACTAGAAGAACATTACCCGGAAATGATATTCCCAAAATTGTTGAAAAAATCAAGGAATTCAAAATTCAAGCTCTTTTAGTGATCGGAGGTTTTGAAGCCTATCACTCTGTCTTACAATTGGCAGAAGCGCGTGAAAAGTTCGAAGAGTTACGAATTCCTATGTGTGTTATTCCTGCTACCATTAGCAATAATATTCCTGGTACTGACTTTTCCCTCGGAGCTGACACTGCTCTCAATGAAATCACTGAAATATGTGATAGAATCAGACAATCCGCTCAAGGTTTGAATGTTTGGATTCTACAGATTCTGTATTGTTATACTTTTCTCAATATTCTCTCTCAAACTTTTGTCAAATTTTAAAAATTTTTAATTAAAAGGCACTAAACGTAGAGTTTTTGTTGTCGAAACAATGGGTGGATATTGTGGTTATTTGGCGACATTAGCGGGTCTGGCGGGCGGTGCGGATGCGGCCTATATTTTTGAGGAATCATTTTCTATAAAGGATTTAATGGGAGATGTCTTTCTTATGCACTCAAAAATGGCAGAAGGAGTTCAGAGAGGATTAATTCTCAGGTTATATTTTATGCTTTAATCTCTCATTTATTTCAATTCAAGATTCAATTCTTATAGACAAATATTTATTGTCCTTTACATGAATTTGTAAATATTGTATCAAAAATCAAACTTCTAGTTAACAAATATTTGTTTAGACTATTAATAAATGAGATAATCGTTAAATTCTCTTGTTTTTAACCTTCAGATAAATTTTCTGGAATACAAATTCCATTAATTTTATCTAATTTTACAAACAAACAACAGTAAAAACATCTTTACAATACTTTTGGTTAAGAATAGTTTCATAGTTGAACTTTTGGATGAATTAAATTTTAAAAATAAATAATTTTAATTTTAACTTTCAAACTCATTCTTTACAACAGAAATGAAAACGCGAACGCCAACTATACAACTGATTTTATATATCGTTTGTACTCAGAAGAAGGAAAAGACATATTTTCAACCCGTAATAACATATTGGGTCATATGCAACAAGGAGGCTCTCCTTCTCCCTTCGACCGTAATTTCGGCACTAAAATGGCAGCAAAAGCGGCTGATTGGCTATTGTCTCAACTCAAACTTCACACACAGCCCGACTGCTCAGTAGTTTGTTCTGCACCCGATACTGCTGTTCTATTGGGTCTCGTCAAAAGACAGTATCGCTTCACTCCTGTCCAGACTTTGAAATTAGAAACGGATTTCAAGTGAGTTAACAATGAGTGTAACCAAAAATTATAAATTAAATTAAATTAAATATAATTTTAAAGCTTTAAATATAGTCTTATTTCTCGATCTTATCAACTAACTGTCAACGGATTAATGCATCGCTTTATTTCTTATCGTATTTTGTTTGCAGTTTTCATGTTGTGCTATATTTTGTTTTATTATTATTTTGATAAATATTTTTGCTTATTAGATATCGTATACCTCAGAAAGAGTGGTGGCTTCGGTTGAGACCACTATTGCGAGCACTCGCAACCCATGTTATCTATTCTGGTGGATATGAACCGTCTCTTTATGAGTTTCATAAACTATTGGATTCTTAATCCAACCTCTCGTTCTGTTTTCTAATTCAATAGTTTAGACCTCTGTTTGCTTTGTTAGTAATGTCATTACAGTTTATCCCCGATTTTAGCAACTCGTTCGAGCGTCAGAAATATCGAGTTTTGCTAAAATCCGACTCTGAGAAAAAACAAACCCTCGATTAGTACAAAAATTTTGAGTAAAAACTAATGTATTATCGAAGAATTTGGAAGTGTTTTCACTTATACCTTAAATTATCGCGCATTCATATTTTTTTCAAAATCTTGAAAAAATTAATTTTTTCATCATTTTTTGGCAAAAGTTTTATTTGAAAAATGAAGATTTGCTAAAATAAATGCATTAACAATGCTATACAGGCTTTGA
>JAQIWZ010001794.1:0-10654 GCA_034697245.1 Malaconothrus monodactylus
GAATTTTCATTTGAAAATGAGAGCTATTCAAAGGGGTGCGTGTTATCCATGAGTGCGCGTTATACTCGAGAAATTAGAGAGTCATCACTTCAACTAACAGAAGGATTTAACTCTCTTCTGTTCAATGGACTCTCTCATTGAAGTAATAAATTCGAGCCTCTTCTCAAAAAAGATTTTTCACTCCAACCACTCATTATTATTATTATTACTCATTAGTATTTATGATTGAGACAAATATCTACTTTTAATAAGCAAATTGGATAAAATGGCTTTTCGATCATTTTATTTGAATGAATAAAGTATTATATTTGTTATTCTTTAAGTTAGTGATTGAATGCAGACAAGTATAAAACATTTGAGCACTTTTTTTTATAACCGATAGGCTTAGAAAAAATACTTGAATAGAATTAAAACAGTATATAATACTTGTATTCCTAATATACAGAACTTAATTGATTGATCGTTAGCCTACCCTTATTTACAGAACTTTTTTGTTTTATTTGAGAACAAAGTATTTTGATAAGGGCCTGACAATCTGTTTACTTTGCAATTATCAATGAAAATTAACAACATTGTTAAGTATTTTTATTTGACATATGCGACAGTTATCATCAAAACTTGAAAAGATTACGAAAGTATTCAAAATCATAAAATTATTTATTTGATAAAAATTTTATTAAATAATATGAATGAGTTTTTCATAAATATTCTGAAAGTATGGTCAATGAATTGATAATATGTTCGTTCGAGTCAATAGTCAATAGGACTGAGAGTAAATCGTTGAATATTTCATTGTTTTAGACAAAACTTGGAAAGAACTTCAATACTTTATATGCTAGAAATTCATTTCAACTACAAATTCACTTTATTTGAGTTGCAACGAAGCGAACAAACTTTTGCTACTCTGAATAATTTTTTATTAGATATGCAAAGCTTGCATCACATTATTTGAAATCGAATTGCTGTCTGATATGCTCTACATTACAATACAGTTTCATCTAATTCCATATAAATCAGAGAAACTGATGACAACTTTTTTGAAGTGATGCATTCCATCATCAATAAAAGTTTTATCTGCTCTAAAACCGAATCGAAACCAGTTTTTAAATTTAATTATCATTCTTCCTATAAGTAAAAAAACTTGAACTTTTGGCAGCAAATGGGACTTTGAATGTTTCGAGAACTCACTATCATTCTTATCGCTCAATAGAATTCTTAAATTAATAGAAAACATGCGTTTCGTATGATTGCAGAGATTTGGCAGATATTTTCACTGCTTTTGATAAGAGAATTTTCTCTTTTATTTTTGTTCCATAGACTTGACAGCTTTAGAGCTAATTATAAGTATTCTACTCTCAAGTTTATTATCTTTCACTTATTGCAAACGCTTAGCAGTATTGTTGGAAATAGTATTTTCTTCAGCCGTATCTATTATTGTATATCTGCCGCATAACTTTGAGTCAACTTCAGTCATAAAGTGTACACAAAATATGGTCGAAACCTCTTTTCAAAGTGATTTAATTTAATTAATTATTCAAAAGTCATTATAATTTAATCAAATTATTTTTAGTAAATCTCAAGTCAATGAACAAAATAAAGGAATTTTAATTTCAATGATTTTAGTTTTTAGGCGTTTTTGTATTCAATTTAAAGGAGAAGTAAACAGAAAATATATTTGATTGTATGTGAAACAAAATAAGTGGTATTGTATTGCAATTTCATTTTTAGTAAATCGTGACAATGCAAACAAAAACTATTCCATCGTTACCTTATATTCCTTTTAAGATTCTCAATACATCATCATTGATGGCATTCCTTTAGACTTATGTCTTCACAATTGTTGCGAACGTCAGCGTTTATACTTAAGACTCTTTTGACATAATTCTTTCAGTTGTCTCACTTTTTATTTCCAGAGTTAACTTTCAACGTGGCATCGATTCAACTTTGTTGCCACACTCTTTTCAATATTTGTGTTTTCTATTTGATATGACAACATATATATATTGCAAACTTTTCAGTTGATTAAATTGTTAACAAAGTGAGAACTAAATAATTTTAATTGAATTTATATAAAACCTAATAAATAAATAATTAATGACAGAAAATTGTCCGTTCATTAAATATTAATGTATTAATTCAATTATTATAATGTTCTTTAAAAATTAATCTTTGAGTTTAGAACAAATGAATACAAAATCATTATAATTGAAATAACTATTAATTTTATGTTCAATTCGATGAAATGAGTCAAAGAAATTAAATATTTTTTAGATTCAACTCAAATGAAAGAATCTCACGAAATAATAGCTTTTAGATTATTGTGTGCATTATTTTTTAGATGAAATAACAGATTGATTGATAAATCTTTCTTCGAAAAAATAGCATAAATTCAACGAAATCTTATTTTAAATCCTATTGATTAATATTTCCTTTTATATATATTTAGAGTTTATATATTATGCGCAAATCTATAATAACCCAAAGCATATAATTTGGTTGAATTTTTCACGTATTCATTTTTATGGCGCTTATGATACACATGACTTAATGTATATATTCATAAAATTATTATATTTTTGTCCATAATTTCATTATACGTATCGATCAATCGGTGATTTTGGTCGTAAAGCTTTTAATCTGATATCATTATATGACTGCTACAGTAACTGCTAGTCGTTAGTTTGCGTGTATGATGTGCATTGCATTTTCTCAATTATTGCTTTCTATGCCAGCATTAACTGCATTCTAAAACGAACGCAAATTTTAGCGTAAATATTAAATATTTTGCAACAATTTAAGGGAATTCAAATTTCTAATATGAAAACATTATATATATATATATTTATTAATTACCATTCAATTTCAAATGACATTTCGAACCATATTTTATTTTTTCAATTCTGTCAATTTGTTATTCTTCATTCAAACTCATGGTAACCCTCTTTCAACTAAATTAACACTTATTTTAGCAAAAGAAGAAACAATCATAAAACAGGTTAACTGTTTCAGAAACAAAAATTGATTATTTTATTTTTTCTTAAAACATCAATTATTATTTACATAATTTTGATTAAAGACTTTCCGATTTGATGCATATTTTAATTTCTTAAGACTCATTCTTAGAGCAATTAGTTGTATCTTTTGTTCAAAAATTTCTATGAATCAAAACATCTTTGATTTTACAAAATCGAAATATCGCGAGTATTTCTCAAGAAATTAAACTTGATTTTGCTGAAAGATTGAGTCTAAAACTTGAAACATGATTCTCATACTCGAATGGATCGATAATTTTCAATCAAAGCAATCCAGCTGTAAAGCATATTTGATTCGATGGTTGAAGTGATTTTTTAGCGTCACTTGAGAGGGATTGAGTTCTATTATAGATCAGGCATTTATGCGATATTGGTATTTAAGTCAAATCAAATTTTGAATTTATCAAACATCCTCTAATGCTCTTATTATTATGTATATACATAGCTATAGATTATTATGTGATAGCATTAAACATTTAAAACCTTAACATATTATTTGGATTTGTTCCAACTCATAATAATAATCATCATTTTTATAAAAGTAATGCATTGCTGCAATTCCTTATTCAGCAAAATCTAGAACTCGAATCTCAACTAATATTCTTTACTCATGGATGAACTTATGGATGGAATTACTATAAGACCATTGGATTTCTATTATGCATAATATTATATCGAGATATACTGTAAATATGATAAACTGTAATAATTTAGTTTGTACTTCAATATTAGTAAAGAATATGAACAATGTTACAGTAGAGGTAAGTATTTCTACGCTGTATGGCTTGGATAGAAATATGTTCCTGTTTGTCGTGATAAAGGCTCATTTCGAGTTTGTTTGATAGATTAATGTTGATGAGCCACTCCGATGGCTTTAATAGGATCACTTGCCTCATTCAACAGAGCAACTCATATTTATGACCAAAACCTTCATGACTTATTACTGCCATCAGGTAAAGATGATTTTCGAAGAATAAGATCAGAGCAAACCTATGATATATTTATGTGATATGCAGTAAATGTGATGAAATACTAAATCAATTTTTATCATTATTTTGCTTCACTTAAATTGTTATTATGGATATAATCTTATATAAAAAATTATCAATTTTTTTGTTCAATTAATCGATTTACTTGAATAAATGGTGGAATATTCGCTGAATACTAAATTAAAAATCAAATTAAGAAATTTTAGGTTCAAAGAAATTCTGACATAATATTTGGAAAATTTGACAAAATATTGTTTTTATATTTTTGATCCTTTATTGACATTCAAAAATGCCAAAAGCAAGTGATTAAAGCGAAATTCACTCTCAAAAACATAATTTTTAAATATTATATAGTAATTACTTTACTCTCAACTAAAATTCATATTATATTAATTAATATGGACTAAGAATAAAATTTCTATATTTAACGGTTGGGGTCCATTGTATGATTATTCGATAAAAATTAGTCTCTAAAAACTCAAATTTATATTTTTGCTAAACTTAAATTTATGGCAAATGAAAAGTTAAACGGAAAACAAAATATTGAGAAATTAGCAAACAAAATATTGAAGTACTACATAAGTTACTGCTTCAGGTGAAGTGAAAATTGATTTAGGGTTCAATTTATTTTTAAGCATACATTACAGTACATTTCAATATAGTATTCAAAATTGTTCAAATTATTCATAAATAATATTTATGTTTTAACTTTGGATAAGACATCGCAGTAAACATCAAAGAATTTTTTAAAAAGTGAAAAATTATGAAATAAGTTAATTAATTTTATCTGGTAATCAACATCCGCTCTAAAAATACTAAATTTAGCTCTAGTGAAAAGTCAGAACAGCACACCTTCAAACTATACAGTACTCAAAACTTTGATACGCGTCAGAATAGGGTGACACAAAAAATAAAAATTTGCTCTGCTTTGCAAAAAATTCTTGAATTTTCGCTTTTAAAATTCAGTTATTCGTTGTTTTGCAATAAACGCTTTCTCGAGAAATATGTAATGTAGTCGCAGATTTCGCTCTCTTTCTCTTTGTCGACATGCCTTTGTATTATCGTAGAGTTAGAGTATAAAAATATCAAAATTATAAATAATGAGGCACTACAATACAGACAACGTCAATAACACACACAGACTAACGCTAACGGCTTTGACTCTTCATTCTTAATACTATTATTACTGGCATAGTATAAGAGAGTCTATGGAAACTTTATGTAAATATCACACATCACACTAAGTTTGATAAACAAATTTTAATAATTATTGCATATTTGGTGTCATTTGAAGTATTAATTTTAAAATTAATATTACAAAATTAGTTTGACTTATTTGAATAGATTCGAGCCAAACATATTTTCAAAATGTTTTTATAGCGCATAAATGTCAAGTATATATGTTATTCAAATTTATTGTTAGTAAAAGAATGTATAAAAAAATTATTTGAAATATTATACTATTTAGTGCTTTACTATTTAGTATAATAATAATAATAATAATAATAATAATAAAGTTATCATTTGCGAACTGAATACAAATATAGCACAGATCGTGAAAATACTAAACATATTTGGCTGAAGACTCATCAAATAGAATCTCATTTATGCACATTTAATACATAAATATAATCGATCATTGTGTCTAACATACTATCGTTTGTTGCGTTATCTTCACTTCATATTCGTTTTTCGGCTATGAGTATGACTTACTTTATTTCCATATCTTTATTTTCATGTCTATATCTATACTTTCTATCGTTGATTTTATTTGCCTTTTTTATTGCCATTTGTGTTTCAATAATAGTCAAAATAATAGTCATTCTTTATTATTTATGCATATGTTGTATGGAATATCAGAACTCATACCAAATATACCTTTCAATAAGGCTTGAAAAGCGTCAAAGCTGTCAAAAGTTTGGTAAACATATTATAGCAAAAGTAAATTTTGATTTGTTTATGAATATCTCCCCTAATGATACTTCCTTACAATACTATACCATAACTGTTAATTTCCAATTATTTTATACCTGTATTTCTCAATATTTAATGAAAAAATCTTATGAATAAATATGAATTCATTTATTTATGAACTGAATGTATCATTAAAAGTGTTCCCCATTGAGGAGGAAATGGAAACAAATTTTCTGCTTTACCGATAATGACATTCATTAAATTTATATTTTATTATAATTAAATTTGCATTTTTTCAATTTAATTTTCGACAAAGAGTTTTGAATTAACAACAGTCAGCAAACAGTTTGACTAAATTAAGATAAAAATTGTGTAACACATTAATTAAAAATTAAATAAAATTTTTTTTTTTGAATTAAACTTTTTTCGGTACATTTTATTGTGAAAAAATTAATCTCAAAAAACGATTCAACTCATGAGATTTGTTATGAATGTATGAATACTTCATAATTTAGTTTGATTTGGTTAGAATTGACTGATAGTTATTTCGATACATAAAATATAAGTATTTATCCGTAAGTAAAGCATAATTTGTTTAAGTGAAAAGCAATGTTATCGAAAACCCCTTTCATAATGCAATCTACAGACTAACAGCTATTCCACTGGATGTCAGACCCTTATATTTATATGATGTAAAACTAGTAACTGAGAGTTGGCTTGCGCTTAGAGGCCGTCCAATCAGTTTGAAGCGTCTAAGCCTAGCGTCATGGGAACACCGGCTCGATGTTGATAGTGAGTTCTTCTAGATTGTTGTATTGCGTTGATCGGATTGAGCCCCTGGTGTAGCCCAACCTTCCGTAGCGGTGCAGCAGCACAAGCAATGCTTTGTAGTTGTCGGGAGACCTTTTAGTGTTTTCGCTCTTTAGAGAGGACATAGAGTTAGTTACGTTCGTAGTGACGAGACTTACCAAACATCAGCCCCGACACAGTCAACGCATCTCATCGTAGGGCAACTCACGTGCAAACGGTGTATTCGGTGTTTCGTTGCATTATTGCGTCAATTATTTTAAATATCACATCAACTAATGCACAACTATTTTTTCCTATTAGTTAGTGTGTAGTTTTTCATTATTATTATAATTTGTCACCAAATCAATAATTAATTGGTCGCTATTGTTATATTGAAAAAAGTCAATTAAAACGTTATAAAAATCAAAGAAATAATTTATTACTTTTTACTATTTATTCAGTGCTACATAACTACATAATAACTTGTTTAAAAACTTATTAAATAAACAGTAAATGTACTCGCATTCAAAGAATTTAACCGCCGTTCAAGTTATCATTAAGAAGATAACAAGAAAAAGATAGTGGGCTTTAGAACTGTTGACTGAACTTCAATAAAAGCAAAAAAGTTAATTATTTAGTGAATTAATTGTGGTCTTCAGGAAAACTATTTGTTCAAAACTTTTCCAAAAAAAAATTTCAAGACAACAAATCACTTATTAATCTCTCGTTAGAGTCATTTTAATTGTTAGCAAAAATTTGGTTAATCCGTCAAATGGAAACCGACCAGTCATTAACAGTTAGCAATAATTCTGCAAATTCCAGTGATGGAGTGCCGCACGACCCCAGCTATGACCAAGACTTGTAAGCTATTTATTTTAAATATAATTTATATACATATTTATAGTCTATATATTTATATCTCTATTTCTTTTTTCTATTTCTCAAAATTGAACAATATATTGATCTCTCTATTTTTCTTTTTCTTCACTTAATCTCTTATCTGACCATTTGTTCCAATTTGACTTATTGGCAGCATTTTATCATTTCGGCATTTTTAAAATAAATTTTTTATTTGCTTTATTCTTGCCTTCTTTCAAAGAAGTAAATAGTTTTCTCTCTCTTTACTCCTTATTTTCTGTAGGAAAATGTTTATCGGCGGACTTAGTTGGCAAACAGCCCCTGGTAAGTGTTTTGTCACTATTTAATTATTAAGTTTAATATTTAGTATTTGTATTTTCGAACCTCAATACATACGAGTGAATAAAATACTTCTTTTTTTATTCATCCCTTGAATAAAATAGTGATTTCCCTACACTTTTTAGCCTAAAGTTGACTCTCTCTCCCACTATTCTCTCTATCACTCTCTTATACAATTGAAGTCAAGGCTATTCTCTGAATACAAAAGCCGGTCGAATATATAATAATGATATTATAAGTTATTAACGTTAGCGGCCCTCAAAAAATTCTTCTATTTATGCCACCATCAAACTGGGCATCACTCGGGGATCTGCGGGGAAAGCGATAAGAGGGGAGGGGTGCGGCTTTTCCACTTTTTTCGATGTTTATATGAAGATAGAGAGAATTGAACAACAATACAGATCACACAAACTAATGCTCAAAACTATTCGTGTTCATTGTTAATGGTTTTTGTGACAATACAATGACATGTAATTTAAAACATTAGCATTAGTTTCTATAATTTATACATTATATAAATAATTCGTGAAAGAGTCAACTTTCAAAAATATCTACATCTCGTCACACATACTGCGAAAATTTGCATTTATTAATACAATAATATAACAAAATGCTCTATTTATACTCAAACCGTTTAATTGTTTTCGCTATCATTTTATGTTTTTCATTAATTATTAATTTTAAAATCTAAACAAAGGTTTAAATATTATTTAATAGAAAAAAAAGAAAATACTCGAAAACTTGCAATAATGAGATAAACTTAGAAAATAGGTTAAGTCATTTACTTTTCTTATTTATGCTGTCCATTGATGTGCATAACTTACAATCTCATTGTGAGCCAATGCTAACAAATTATGTTAATTAATAGACAGCATTAGAGAGATAGGGGATCTCAAGAAAGAATAAAAAAAAATAAAATTTCAATCTTATTAATATATTTCTCGTAAAGAATAAGTTATACTCTGAAAAAATTAATTTGTTATTACGAAATGAGATTTGAGTTTAACTTCACTATATGTGTGACGCTATACAGAATGAGAAGTGGACCCCAATTACACGTACTATAAAGTAATAGCGCTACTTATATGAGTTAGAAAAACATAGACATAGTTGACTCGCTTCTATTGTAGCTGAAGCTCTCATATACCACATTATTGTATTGCAGAAGGCCTTAGGGAGTACTTTAGTAAATTTGGTGACATTACCGAAGTGATGGTTATGAAAGATCCCACAACCCGAAGATCTCGGTAAGTGAATCCATTTTTATTATTACTATTATAACAACTATTGCACTAACATTTCATATTATGTACCAATATTTTTATTTTTTCCATTTATATCTCCAGTTTTTCTTTTTCTAAAGTGTTTCCAATTTTTCGTTTTTTATTTCACTCTCACTTCTAAACTTTGAAGCGTTTGTGTCACTTTTCATTCTGATTCTCCAGAAATTGCATTAGTTTTGGACATACTTTATATTATTATAATAGCAAAGCACTGGAGTTTCTTTTTTAGGGCGATGCCATTGGCATTGGGTTCCGTTTAGTCTTTTCTGGCATCGTTTAGAGCATCTCCACTATTACGCTATTCCACAACTCCTCAATTCGACTATTCCTCTATTCCAGTATTGCATTTTGCGTACATTTCTTTGATGCCATATTGCCATTGCTTTGGCCATGAAATATTGAATGTAGTGCTGCTGCCAGTCTTACAGTCGAATGCAACGATGATGGCCTTGCAATTGACGTTTACTTTCTCAATGCAATGCTTTTCGCCTTTTTTGCTTTCTCTATAGTTATTTGAATATTTGTGAAAATCGTTGCAAATGTGATTTTTTATACATATGACAACACACTTTCGTTATTATTGACACATTATCGATAATACGTTGATAATTATTTATAGAATTAATATATCATACGATCAGCCCTTGATTCTAAAGTACTTATGAACTGATAACATAAAAAAAATTTGAGAAAATCTATTCAAAACAATCGAAGCATTATATGACTTCTTTCCAGCGCTTAATACTAGTGAGAGCTTATCAAATAAATAAAGAATAATCTTTAAATTTATTTATAAGAATTTTTATACATTTAAAATATTTTCTAACTTCAAGTCATGATATGGCAAAAACTGTTTTCTATAAAAAAGGAAAGCATGTATTATATGAGTTTTGGACTCAAATCGTGCCGTTATGTGAGAGAGGATTTCGCTTTTTTTTGTTCATATTTTGAAACATTCTCATTCTCATACTCTCATACCAATTGAATCACTTGGGGATAGGCATCCATAGGTTACACTTGAATGACAATTGACGTGTGATGCACTTTGTTGTGCAATTTACCCTAAATTTTATTCGAAAGTTATATGAAATCTGGTTATTGCTAGTATTGATTGCATTCTTAATCCATCGCACGGTTAACAAAATGCATTAAATTATGAAATCTAAACCGAAAATTATTTTATAAATGCAATTATTTTAGTTTAGTTTTGTTGAATTTTCGATTCATATTTATAATGAGTTTGAATGATATAACATATAATGAGTTTTAACTGTATTAGTAATAAAATTATTTCGCTTCAATGCTATACTTGTTTCCAATTTGCATTATTGTTATTATTCTCATCCATATGAGTAATAATTTTTTGCTCAATTATAGCTCTCTCTCTCTCTCTCTCTCTCTCTCTCGAAAATTCGATCGGTTTTTGGGCGATGATCGTCATCACCACACA